>PYSS01000087.1:134239-173490 GCA_003049465.1 Magnaporthiopsis rhizophila | reverse complement strand
GTCCAGGCCCCCGTCGCCCCGGCCCCCGCGCCGGCGCCCGCACCCGCACCCGCACCCGCACCCGCGTCCGGCCTGAGCTCGGACGAGCAAAAGGCGCTGGACGCGCACAACCAGGCGCGCGCGGCCGTGGGCCAGCAGCCTCTGGCCTGGGACGCCGGCCTCGCGGCCGACGCCAAGTCGTGGGCCCAGAACCTCGTCTCGGTCGGGTCGCTGCAGCACTCGACGGGCGGCCAGCGCGGCGACCAGGGCGAGAACCTGTACTGGCAATCGCACGACAAGACGCCCTGCGCCAACGCCGCCGCCTCGTGGGCGTCCGAGATCAGCCTTTACAACGGCCAGCCCATCGGCCAGGGCGATTTCTCTGCCTATGGCCACTACAGTGAGTTTCCCACCCCGTCACGTCCTTTTTCTGTCCCTAGTGGATGCGCAAAACCCGCCTTCTTCGGGTGCCGATGCGGTGGCACCATATTTTCTTGTTCATTCTCGTCCGTCGTGCAACTCTCCGAGCATCGGCCTGTGTGACAAACATAACCTCGTGCGCTTGTCTCTGACCCAGTCGGACTGACCCGTTGCCCTCGCACAGCCCAAATGATCTGGAAGAGCTCCACCAAGGTCGGCCTCGGCATCGCCAACGACGGCAAGGGCGGCGTCTATGTGGTTGCCCGCTACAACCCTGCCGGCAACTAGTAAGTTTCCCCAACAAAAAAAAAGCAATCCTTCTCGGTGTTCCATGTGACGATCGTCGTCTGCGTGCGGTAACTAACCTGGTCACTCTCTTCTGCAGCATCGGCCAGACGCCCACCCGCTAAGGCGACACCAAGCCAAGCCCATTTTTCATTTCGTGACGTGACGTTGATGCCCTCTTTTTCTATCCGATTCGCACCTTTTGTGTTGTTGACCTCCCTCGCGAGGGTTGTGGTCATTCGGCGCTTTTTCTTCAACATTTGCCATTGAGCAGTTTCCCCAACCATTTTTCTGTTTTGGCCCGGAAAACGGCGCGGCGCAAGTTGTCGGTCGAAAGGGCGCCTGGCGGTGATGCGCTGGTGCCGAACCGGCAGTTTCATTTCCATCTGACGATATTGCTGTCTCTTTTTTCCATCCCTACCACGAATTGGGATCATGTCACCCGCCTGTCAACTGCCGGTTGGCTTGACATCCCAAGTTCATTCGCCTGATGGGATGGAACAGGGGATATGCTATGATTGTTATGGGACTGAAACGTCTTTTCAAGTGTAAATACTTGCTCAACCTTCACTTCTACCCTTTTCTTTTCGATTCCTGCTCTAGGACAGACAGTATCTAGAGCAAGCGCGCCGACCCCTCGCCACGTTTATGTAGATGTGGCGACGGAAGGACGCGCTTTTTCGGACGGACGGGATGAATACCAACAGACCGAAAGCCAGCCGATTTTAGGCTTTTCCAATCCTTCGGATTTCCCACGTGCCACCGATGGTTGTCGTGGAACTTTGACATGTTCGGATGGCAAGAGCTGACGTGTTCGTAGTGGAGGTGTGTTTTGTAAGTTCAAGATTGTGAAGGATTTGAGGGCCTTTTGGCTTGCTCCATCGGCTGCGTCCGAGCTAAAACGAAACGGGGCCGATGCCGTCGAGGCTGCAACCGCCAACCGGCAAGCGAAAAGGTTATGTACGTGGGTAGGTTCCGAGGACCGGGGTCGAGATTCGCCTGCAAATGGGCGGGTCGACCATCACGCCGTCGGGTAGACTGTTGACACAGGCCGCGTGGATGCTGCTGCTGTTGCCGCCAAGCTTTCTCTCACTGCCCCATTTGAGCCCATGACGGCGAGGCGGGGTGACGAACTCAGAGGCGGCGCAGCCGCCAGAAGCGCTAGGGGTCGAATGACCCCCGTGCAGCTGCATCTGTCTGGGCGGCCCGGCCAAACAAGTGGTCGTTTCCATTTTTTGCTGTTTTGCTTGCGAAGCGCCGTCCTCAACCTAAACCAAATTCACAAGTCAAAACCGCATGTGCTCACGGCGTTTTGCGTTTGCATCTGTCAAGCCGGTCGTCTCATTGGATCCCGCCACGCCAATCGATGTCTCCTCGGCCTCGGCAGGCTGCTAATTCTGGCACCATCCCTGGGCTTGCAGGCGCTGTGCGGATTTGGCTTGGGATTTTGGGGGCTGCGAAAGATACCTAGCCTCAAATGGCATAATGATTGTGGATATCGCAGGCGCAGGCGACGCGCAGGGCATGCAGGCTGCTATCGCTTCTGCGGACGAGCGAGAAGCCGGGCAGAAGTGCCAGGGCAGCACGCAGACCAATACCGGCGTCGGTCTAAACCCCTGCAGTGCTACTCTCAAAGTTAAAACCAAAAAGTGCGGACATATATACATGCAAGACCAGATCCTGCCCATGTTGAACCGCAAGAGGTTCAACCTGACGTCCTCATCCGCTCTATGTTGATTTGACGCCAGCAAAGGTGAGTTTTACATATTCTCTGTTTTTGCTCCTGCAGCACCTCGAGCCCCGTCTTTGGTGAATGCCAATTAGCCCAAGCCCGGCTGAAACGGTCGTGAGGCAAGCACCCAAGGGAAGCCCGTTTCAGGACTATGGCGGCTATCGCCACGCGTCACCCCGCGGCCGTACATCTCGCTTTCCTCAAAAGGCCGCCCGACTGCTCCCGCGGCCGCGCATTTGGACTGCTGCTAACTAGCAGCAGTATTGTTGAACGGTATAGATTCGGGAAGAGACGCTGGAGCTTTCTTGTCGCATTTTTATCTTTAGTTGTCTTTGGTTACCTGGTATTTTCCCGTTGCTATTCCACCGCGCGGAAAGCAGACTCTACTAGCATGGAGTCCAAGTCCCTCACCGCCCGCTTCGGCGAGCTCGCCGGCGTAAGTGCAACACCACGAACCCTCGCCAATTGGGGCTCAGACGAGTGTCTGCCCTTGGCAGGTCCCAGATGGATCAAGGCCGTGCGCCGTCAAACCCGCTAACAATGGCGCTCCTTCACGGCAGTTCCTCGCCACCATCAAGGGCGACCTCTCCAACGTGACGGGACCTATATCTTTCTTGGCGCCCAAGTCCGTCGTCGAGGTCGGCCACTGCTGGGCCGAGCGGCCCCGCGTCTTCGCAGCCCCAGCCTTTGAGGAGGACCCAGCCCGCCGCGCCCTCGCCATCCAGCGCCTGGTCCTGGTGGCCCTGCGCCCTGAAGTCTACGTCGCCGCCGCCCCTGGTGTTAGCATCAAGAAGCCGCTCAACGCTTTTCTCGGCGAGCTCTTCCTGGCCGGGTGGACGGACAACGGCGACGGAGCGGCGGCAGCGACAGAACCCAAGACCGACAACGACAAGAAGACACCCGCAACGCCAGCAACAGCAGTGCCGCCAACAGCCGTCCGTACGACGACCCGCATGGTCGCCGAGCAGGTCAGCCACCACCCGCCAATCACGGCCATCCACATCGCCAGCGCGCCCGAGCACGGCGTGCGGGCCGACGGCTACGCGCGCGTCGAGATGACCTTCAACGGCAGCGTCAACATCCGGCAGGTCGGGCACGCCATCGTGCGCGTCGACAGGCACGGCGAGGAGCACCTGATCCCGCTGCCCGACGTCAAAGTGCGCGGCTTCCTCAGCGCCTGCCTTTACCCGGAGGTTTTGGGTACCTACCACATCGTGTCCAGCTCCGGCTACGTGTCGGAGCTCAAGTTCACAGGCGCGGGCGTGCTACGCGGTAAGCGCAACTCGTTCGAGGCCCGGCTGTTCCACAAGTCGGACCCGAAAAAGACGCTCTTCAAGACGGCCGGCTGCTGGAGCGAGAGCTGGACGGTCAAGTGCGGCAAGACCGGCGCTCTGATCGAACGCTACGACGTCGACGCGCCCGAGCACGCGCCCGCGCCCATCGAGCTCGCAGACTTGGACGACCAGGACCCGTGGGAGTCGCGCCGCGCCTGGGCCGGCGTCATCGATGGCCTGACCGGCGGGGCAGGAGGCCACAGCGCCGCCGCGGCCGAGAAGACCAAGCTCGAGCAGGCGCAGCGCCGCATGCGCGCCGACGAGCTGGAGCGCGGCGAGACCTGGGAGCCGCTCCTGTTTACCAGCTCCCCCGGCGACGGCCACGACGCTTTTCACCGCCTCACTGAGGGCACCGACTGGGAGCTGCACGAGGGCCGCACAAAGGGCGTCTGGCGCCTGCGCGACGACCGCCTCACCGCGCTTCAGAAGCCGTCCAGGGGTGGCTTGACGCCGCTGGGCTAGCGCGAGGAGCCGCTTGATGATGACCGTACGCGATAATGTCACTACAGCTATCACATTTTGGCTTTTGTCTTTTCCTTTCGTCTTTTGCCAGCGCCGGCGTTCTGATACCTTGGGCCTCTGCCCTATGGGTTTGCATTCTTTTTTGGATACATGGATAGATTTGGAATTATGATGCATTCGAGTACTGTCTGCCCGATGAATACAATAATACCACTCTACCTGACTTTGACGTTTTTTTCTTTCGTGGCATGGATACCTAGTAGTCCCGACATCTGTGCAATCCCCGTCCACACCCACCACGCTAGAGGAGCCCCCCGAACTCTGGCGCGTTTCCCAGTCGTGGTGAAGCCGCAAACGAAAATCGCCTCCTCAGCGCCGCTCTTCAGGCACCCAACCGCCCTGAGCGACCAGAAGTCTATCCATCGAGGAAACCTGTCTCCGGCGGCCCTCTGCGGGCGCAGCCTTGGCCTTGGTGCTTTCTCGCGGAGCTGGTACGACGGCCCTCTCGGGCACCCAGGCGCCGTACCCGGCCGCGAGTCTTTCCATGTTGGTCATGGGCCCACGTGGGCGCGACGTTTTGTTGTCACCGTCGACTGCGGGCATTAACCCTAAGCTTTAGCATCTCCGGCATCTTCCACTGAAGTTTCATAACATCGGACCCCGCTTACCTGCTGCTGCGGTGGATGACGTCCTTGCTTGCCCGTGCTTCAGGGCGTAGACCGTGTCCGTCGACTCGAAGGACGCGCGGGAGCCGCTGTCGGCTCTATCGTCGTGTTTGTCCTGCCTGGGGAAAGAGCGCATGCCGTGGAGCAGACTGGACAGTCGTCCCTGCTTTTTGTGCGGTGCCTCGGTGTGTGAGGTGGCTCTGGAGGATGCGGGACTGGCTTTGGCTGCCATGGCGAGGCGAGTTCGGCTGAGCAGTTTATGCTGTGTGAAAGCTGGTGGTCAGGGGAAATAAGTGAGGATGGATTATTCGTGAAGAGGCGGGTGCTTCTGGAGCAGATGCTAAACGATGGGAGAAGAAGAGGGAGGCCAGCAAGATATACTCCTCAAGCTGCCGCCAGAGAGAACCCATCAATCCCGCTGCGTGTCCTGAAAACAACCCCAGAGCTGGTTGCCCAGGCCGTCGGCGGCGTTTGGCGGCTCGACCGCGGTCTCACACCACCCACACGCTCGTCCCAATCAGGCAACTCCGACGTGGAGAGTTGCGATCCGCCGATGCGCCACGCCACGACGGCGTTAGCCATCTGCCATCATTTCTTACATTGCATTGGCCAAGACACTTCCTTCTGCATCACAGCGCTTTTTTCGGATCTTGCTATGGAAATACAATCTGGTATTTCCGCGCCCTCAAGCAACTTGGCACTGCGCTCGAATGGGTATCGCCGAAAAGTCACGTGCTGCATGGGGTACTATCGGGGTTTAGCACGTGGCGTGACTAATCCCCCATGGGAAGAAGCGATCTCGGGCTGTCGTGTGTGACACAACACCCAACGCCCAGCATCCAGCGGACATTCACGGTGCCCGTTAGTTGCCACAGGAATGGCAGCCCGCCCCAGGAAGGAGGTAGTTTAAGCTTTATTTTGGGAAAAAGCAGCGTGGAAAAATGCCAATTTTGTATGCGAGCGTTGGTAAATATCGACAAGCGGAAATACAGGTTTGGGCGGTGCCTGGCTGGTGGAGAGGATGTCTAGGCTCGACGGATAAATACGCACTTATCCCACTCTTATGTCACCTTTTCCACCAGTTCAAATCCCCCCTGATACCTTCCCCCTAAGCAAATTCCTTGACGACGGAGTAGCCGTGTGACTGAAAGCCGACAATCCTGTCCTCGGCAAAAACAAGTCCTGAATACACACTCGCCCGAGTCGCTCGAAACCTTCCGGCGGACGCTGCTGGGCAGAGACCTCGCAACGAGCAAGCAGGACACGCAACTCGCCCGACTACCGGACCGCAGGGCCCTCGAGCATTCTCGACGTGAGAGTGCCCCTCGAGGAGCCGAACTGGGAGGACGAGTGCCACATCCTAACGGCGCCGCTAGGCATCACCAAACGGGAGTCGCAGCCTGAGCCGCAGCCTCAGAACATTGACGCCCTCAGGACCCCCCGAACAGAGCCCATTCTGCGGGCCACAGGGCAACCTCTGTATCCGCAAGATGCGACGCGGACGGAGAGCATGAGCTATGCTGGCCCATAGCGGCAGCGGGCAGCTCGAGCGAGCAAGACTACTCTGCCCCAGTCCCGCCTGCGCCTTATACTCCGAAGGTAGTGATAGCGGGGCGCCTGCGGGCGACTGGCCGTTTGGCAGGGGCTGGGCGACGCGGGGCCTGCGGGATCTGGGATCTGGCCTTTGTTGACGAAGTTCTGGCTCGCCATGGGCGTGATCGGTGCGGCGGGGTCGGTGGCTCGGCGTCCGTAGCGGCATCGGGAGTGGGAGTGGAGCCGGTAGCGGTATTAAGATGGGCGTTGGACTTCTGAGTTGGGGCTCCTTGTCTAGAATGTCAGTATTCAACGCCAGTGTGAAAGGTCCATCAACAGTATCTATCAAGGACTCATCAAGTGGAGGGAGTAGCTACCGAGCTTAATTTGATGTGTCGTGCGCCCGTGGCTTCATAGCAAAGGGTGGCCAATCTCTCGATATCCTCATGCGGGACGCCAGTGATAACAAGATTGAGATTGAAGAGGGCCATTGACGCCCTGGGCCGCGGCTGCAACCTTTAGACGCCTCGGGGTCCTTGGTCGGCGCTGACGCGGGCATGCTCGACTTCAGGAGCCTGTTCGACTTCAGGAGCCTGCTCGCGTCCGTGACAATTGATTCCACCTTGCTGTCGTCGACCTTCTCCGCAGAAAGATGTATCGTGGGCTTTGAGATTGTGGCGCTAGGACAGGATGGATTCGCGCAAGTTGTGCTCAAGGCTCTGCTTTCCACCGCGTAGTTGCCCGGCGTGCTTCAACACGGTGCCTGCAGAGTGAGGGGAGGTGTCGCGACTCGCCGGACGACCGCGTGCCGGAATATAAAGTCGTGGCAGCTGAGACGTGGTTATTCCGAAACCATTTTTCCACGAACACGCGCGAGCGCGTTCTGCGACAGCAATCGATCCGGGTGTTCCTCCGAAAGCGTTCTCCTTTCGATAGCCATCACGTGCTCCAATAAATCGATAGCCTTTTTAACCTGACCGTCGGTTTCGTATGCCACAGCGAGTGCGTGTTGCGATGCCAATCGATTTGGGTGTTCCTCCGAAAGCGTTCTCCTTTCGATAGCCATCACGTGCTCCAATAAATCGATAGCCTTTTTAACCTGACCGTCGGTTTCGTATGCTGTAGCAAGTACATACTGCGATGCCAATCGATCCGGGTGTTCCTCCGAAAGCGTTCTTTTTCGGACGGCCACCACGTGCTCCAATAAATCGATAGCCTTTTTAACCTGACCGTCGGTTTCGTATGCCATCGCGAGTGCGTGTTGCGATGCCAATCGATTTGGGTGTTCCTCCGAAAGCGTTCTTTTTCGGACGGCCACCACGTGCTCCAATAAATCGATAGCCTTTTTAACCTGACCGTCGGTTTCGTATGCCATCGCGAGTGCGTGTTGCGATGCCAATCGATTTGGGTGTTCCTCCGAAAGCGTTCTTTTTCGGACGGCCACCACGCCCTCCAATAGATCGATAGCCTTTTTAACCTGACCGTCGGTTTCGTATGCTATAGCGAGTGCGTGTTGCGATGCCAANGATCGATAGCCTTTTTAACCTGACCGTCGGTTTCGTATGCTATAGCGAGTGCGTGTTGCGATGCCAATCGATTTGGGTGTTCCTCCGAAAGCGTTCTCCTTTCGACAGCCACCACGTGCTCCAATAAATCGACGGCTTTTTTAATCTGCCCATTGGCCCTGTATACCGTGGCGAGTTCATGTTGCGATGCTAATCGATCCGGGTGTTCCTCCGAAAGCGTTCTCCTTTCGACAGCCACCACGTGCTCCAACAAATCGACCGCCTCCCGGATCCGTCCGTCCATTCGTAAACACCGCCCTGCCCAATATCTTAATTCATTCATTGCTTCGCTTTCACCTCCCCTTGCCGCTTCGTATGCTTGAAGCATCTTAAGCGCATGCGGCATATATTGCCTCCATTGCTCGCGATTTTCCCACTTTTCGCGGGGGAAAACCGCTACCAGTTGCGCCAAAGCGTTTTCCATTGTCTTTCCCAGATCTCCTTTCCCCTTGACCCACTCCTGTGTCGCCAAATGCACCAGACTGTGCATGTCGAATATGCCGCCATCCCCTCGCTGACGCAGAAAGGCATACCCGCAGAGCAGTCCGATCGCCCCCGTCATTCGCTGCTCTGTCCCTACACTGGGCAGCATCGACCGCGGTATGGCCTTGGGCTCGATACATGCCACGAATGAGAGTAGCTTCGCCGCGTCCGCATTGATCTTGTGGATCTGCTCGAACGAGATGATCCATGTCGTCGCCACCACGTTCTGCGTCTCCTTGTACCGTGTGTTGTCTGTGAATTCTGCGGCCAGCAGCTCGACTTTGTCCCGATCCGTATTGCGGAAAATTCGAAGGTATTCCGCAATGGATATTTGGTTCTCGTTCATATAAGCGGCCGCTTGGGTGATCGCTAGGGGCAGATGGGTGAGCTCTTGTAGGAACTCGTCGACAGTGCCGTCCGGCGGCAGACTTGGCTCGACCAATGACTTTTCCAAGAATTCTCGTGCTTCGCCGCGACTCATCTCTGACAGGTCGACAATGTTGTTCCTGGCAACGCTGGTGGCCACTTTTCGAGACCGAGTTGTAAACAGGATCCGGCCACCGCTGCTCTGCGGCAGGTGGTCGTTTATTCCGCCCTCATCGGCTTGCCCGAACACGGTTTCCCAATCGTCGGCGTTGTCAACGATCAGCAGCCATTTTCCTGCCGTCGACGAGCTGAAATGGCGGCGGAATATATCTTTGGCACCCTCGCCCTCGCCGGGTGGAACTCGCAGCTTCCCGATTATATCGACGCACGCCTGCTCGAAGCTTGCCATGCTCAAAGCCGGCACCCAAAAAACGGACCACCCAGATTTATTTTCCTGCGTCAAATAGGCGAGGTGCAGTGCCGCCTGTGTCTTGCCGATGCCCCCGAGCCCGACGAGAGCGACGCGGCGCGGGCCATCATCGCCAAACAGTTTTTTCTCGAGCGTGCGGAGCACTTCCGTCCGTCCCACGAAATACTCGTTCTTTGAGAGTGGGATATAGTAATTGGCCCCTACTTCTTTTGGCCATGTTAGTTGCTGTGTGTTAATAAAGGGTAGCGCTTATACTAACGAGGTACTGGTGCTCCTTCCGGGCCGGCCACCGAAGCTTTCCCCCGCCCGAGGAACTCGTCCACAAATTTGCCGAGCAGTCTCTCAGAGTCGTGGATGTAGTTCAGTGTGTGCGCCGAGATCTTGCTTGCCTTCTTCCAGTCCGACAGTGTCGTATCCTCGAGGCCCCGTTCCACGTTGAATCGGAAGTATTCGCCGTCAACCCCGAGCCGGCCGTCAAGCCGATCCGCCACCTGCTTCGACGTCGTTGCCATCTTCTTTAAAGCCTCAACGATAGAGCGTCTGGAATCGCGAATACTAACGACATCCCCAAGCCCTGTGCCGACACTAAGAATCTGCATCCGCTCGCGTGTGGGGAACCGCCGCCGCGCCTCTTCGATGAGCACCTCGCACGGGTTGTTGTATCCGAAGGCGGCATCGATGAACTCGATCTCGTCCCGGCCGACCCTGATCGGCTTGAAGAAGGTTGTCGCCGCCGATGTCGCCCGCGCCACCTGCCAGATGGTGCAGCCGCTCAATCCGATCGAAGTGTCGTACGTCGTGAACAGGGTCGGTCGCGCGTCGATATTGTCCTTGGTAATGGCCAGTACGACCCTGTTGGGAGTTAGCTATGCGCGTGTTTGCAAAAGCACCGTTCCTGGAACGTACGTATCAGTGCACGATGTGTCGCGCAGCTCCATCTCGCTGTGTGTACACGTAGCAGCCGTCGAGTGCCCCTCGCGGCGTAGTGTCGCACACTCTGGCGCTACGCAGTACTCCTTAATCGTATCCCGAATCGCCGCTTCGAGTGCCTTGGCGGAAAATGCGCCCTTGGGAGACGCTGGTAAGAAGGTCGTTATCTTCGGAGTGAATGCTCTTTCTGCCACCTTCCGATAGGCTCGGATGCATTCGTCGACGCCCATGCCCAGCCGACCCAACATGATGGCGATAATGCTGCTTAAAAGTTAAAACGTGCTGAGCTGATGGTATATTTAGCAAGGCGTCACATACCCTCCGGTGCTTGTGCCGCCGATCAGGTCGAATCGTTTACATGGCCTCGGGGCTTCGCTGAGGCCTTCTTCTTTGCGGATGCCTTCCATAATGTGCTCCAAAATGAGCAGGCTGGAAAGGCCACGGATGCCGCCTCCGTCTGGGGGTGTTAGCAGGGTACGGCGTCCCGCGGGAGGTTACGTCGGGGGGTCTTACCCAGAGAGAGGATGCGTAACGGACGCGGGGAGTCGTGAGCCATGGTGGACGGTGATAAATGGCTAGGGATATAGAGGAAAAGAGAGAGGAAGAAAAGAGAGAGAGAGGAGAAAAGAACACCGGCAGCAGAGATGCAAGCGCGACGGGGCAGGGCAAGGCAACAGAGTCGGCTGCGGATGCGACTTGTCTTTGATGGTGGCCGAAAAATAGCCGACGGGCAAAGACCTGGTTCGGATCAGGAGTGACGACTTTGAAGTACAACGCAAGGGGTGTATAATAGGGGAACGCGGCTTATAGGGGCAGGAAAACCAAAAGGAGAATCGTGGGAGGAGAAGAACATCTGATGGCACAAGAAAGAAAACAGAGCAGCTTTTGGCGATTCCCCGGGAGGGTAAAATGGGGGGTGCCAAGGGCCAAATGGTTGGCTATAGGAATGCATCTTTTGCCAGCCACCATGCACGCCTTCGGAGCAATGGAGCCTTACCACCACCCACTTTCTGGCGAGCCTGACCTTTGCCCGCGCAAACATCGCATTTAGGCAGACTGGACCCTCGGCCAGCCATGGGTTCCCCTATGGAGGCTTGCGTCTCTGGAGGCGGCGGAGGGAAACTGGCGGTCGGCTTGCCCCTCTTTCCCAGGCGAGCTCGACAGACATGCGTACGCTGTGCATTGCCAAGGACGCCCCACGGCATGCTGACGGCGGAATGGGTGGCTGTAATTCGGCGGGCTAAACCCTGGACCGTAAATGGATGGCTGATCACATTTGCAGCCCATAAGCAGTGTTGCGCATGGTGTCGGAAATCGCCATTGGACCAAGGGAGTGAAAGTGGACTGGACGTGTCGGCGGCTATCTGGATATATTTGTGGACCCCGAACAAAGATACCCCTGAGTATGGAGTGGGAACAATTTGCCCGAATGTGATTGGTGAAGCACGCAACCACTTCGCACTGCACCAGGGCGACCAGGGACTTGCAAAAGGGGGTAGGTGGTAGGCAGAGGACTGCGGCCGGCCAGGAGGCAGGCGGCCGTGGGAGTGAAGTTGGGGGCCAAAGATGGGGGCGCCGCCGTGGCGTGGACGGGTCACTCGAAGCGGGAATGCTGCTTCGTAAGGAGTTAGCATAAAGAGCATTCACCCCGAAAAAGACGACCTGGCTTCCAGCGTCTTCCAGCGGCGCATTTCTCCGCCAAGGCGCTTGAAGCGGCCATCCGGGATAAGATCAAGGAGGGGCTCAGGAACGATGGCTGCCGTCTTAGCCGGTTCCACAGGGGTACCTACGCGATGAGCCCCGCCCCCCAATCGACTGCGGCGCGTGGGTTGCGCGCTTCGAAAACATCTGCTCTGCGTGATGCAGGCGTTTATCGATCCAACGGCCACATCGTTAGTGGCATCGCGCACGCACTGCTGTTGCCGGGCCGTGGCGGCACGCCGGCGATGTTCGGTAAGGGCGTGCGACCAGTCAACAAAAAAAAAAAAAAAGGCTCGCAGTACAAGCTGGATGGACATTGGCTCCATACAAATCTTGCGGGGGCGGGGCGCGGTACGGGAAGGCGCGGGGGCGGGGCCTGGAGCGATTGACGGGAAGGCTTGTGTGGTTCCAGGGCTTAGACTGGCAGACGCGGATAGCTCCGGTGGCAAAGGAGTCAGTCACAGGGTTCTTCTTATTATTTCTTATGTCCTGGTGTTTCCTATATCCTGTTGTTTCCTATATCTTGTTTTACCTCCCATATCTTGTTTTATTTCCTGTGTCTCGATATCCTGTTTTATTTCTTATATCTTGTTATTTCCTATATCTTGTTCTTTCCTATGCCCTGTTGTTTCCTATGTATGTCCTGTTATTTCCTGTATCTTGTTTCTTTTTTTGCATTTCCTTTTTGTCTTTTATGACCACTCGTTCCTCAATTCGCTTATGCGGTTTATTCGGAGTGCAGGCTTCTCCTTGGAGAACGTGCAAGTTTGACAATACGGATGGTGTGGTGGTGATATGCACGATGCCCTCCGGCGCCCATCTCGCTGAGAACCCCTTGCTTCTTTCCACCAACCATTGTCGCGTTTTTAACAAGGGCACAGGGCACTATGCTGCGGGTGGCATGGCAGAGCAGCGCCTCGCTGGGTGGTGCCAGCCCAATGCGTAGCTGACGCAATTTTTGCCCAACTCCCGCGAGACGGCTACGATGGCTCAGGCTTGGACGAAAAGATGATTCTCTCGCTACACCTCAATCCAAGGAGAGATAGGGATTACCTGTCCGCGACTCAATACCAGACGCCTATTGCCCCTATCCGCACCCGCCCCTCCGACCGGACATTGTTCGAGCTGCGGGTTTCTCCAATGGGCGGCACTTCATCCACAGTTGCCGGGGAGTTCCGATATACCCCGCTTCCGTCAGGCAATTGTACTCGCTTCCTCGAGCTGCTCCCGGCGACCGATCCCTCAGACGAGCTTCGATGCAACCTCAAGGCCGTCAACCTCGAGAAGGACTTTAGTCCCTATGAGGCTCTGTCTTACACCTGGGGAGACGGCTCGCCGACCCACCAGATATACGTCAGCATTCTCGAGGGCGACGAGGAACGTTGGGCGGCGCTGCCAATTACCGAAAATCTCTGGACCGCACTTCGGAGATTCCGAAGGAGGTCCAAGGTCCGAGTGATCTGGGCCGACGCCGTTTGCATCAATCAAGGAGATGTCGAAGAAAAAGACGTCCAGATCCCTGGAATGGTCGACATATATCGCAGCGCAGAGAGAGTCCTCGTCTGGCTCGGCAGCGACGGCGAAAAGGAAAAGGCGATGGCTAGGCTCGGCGTCCTAGGGCATCGCTTTCTGCGGCGCAATAGCACGTTATCTGCCGGGGAGATGGATGAGCTCGCAAGCTGCGCATCCGCTCTCATGAGCATGCCGTGGTTCAGCCGGCGGTGGATTATCCAAGAAGTCGTATTCAGTCCTGACGTCGTTCTGTTCGTGGGAGCCGAGAGCACGAGTTTCCTACGGCTGGTCTCCATCGTCAGCAGACTGTTGCCTCTGTCGCGGGACCCACTGCCTACCAGGTCCACCGAAGCTTTTCTCACCATGTACCAAATATGGGACCAAAACCTATCCGGGGAGCCCTCGGCCGACTGCGGCCTCCTTCGGCTGATGCGTGTATTTGATCAGTTCGGATGCGTAGACCCCATCGATCGCATCTTTACCATCGCCCCGCTCGCCCATGATGTCGAGCTCAAACTGTTGTCCACATCGGGTTCCCGGAACAGAAAACTTGAGCTTGTTGTCCATCCTCCACCTGCAACATCTTTCTCCCCTTGGCCTCTACCAAGCACAGACGAGGGTTCAGTGGCGCAGCTACGTGGAATGGAGCTCAGCTATACGGCAACCCCTGAGCAGGTCTTTACTCGCTTTGCCGAGTTTCTTGCCCACTGCGGCAACTTCATCTGGACGCTTGGCCAAGCCCTGGCGAGAGCTGATGGGGCGGCGGGGCCATCAGGCCTGCCGTCCTGGGTCCCGGATTGGAGGAACCCGCAACGGCGACGGCCGCTCTGGATCGAAGGGCGGAATGAGAGAGGTCCGCATTTGGCTTTTAGCGAAGCGAATCCATACGAGGAACTGCTCACTCGCTACCACGATCGCCTTATTTATCAGAATGCGATTCCGTCGTGCCCGGTGGTTGCCAGAAGAAGCGATGGCAACGGCCACCGCCTTCGTGCTGTGGTCTGCCATATCGAATACTGGCCCTCGACCGCCCTGGATCAACGCGTTAAGGATTGGAACAGTAGCGTGTGGCCGGTCCTCAGAGCTACTGATCTCGACAAACTGAGAGTGACTATTACGCCTTTACGTCACGATATGCTTTTCCCGCTTTCGGTGGCCTTCAAGACGAAGCCTTTTCCTGAACGGGACGATCTGCCGGGGGTTGTTGGGTGGATCCGCGAATCCTTCTTGTCCCTCCTCTCCCATGTCTTGCAGCCCTGGCAGTTGTCCATCTTTATGGCTGCCAAAGCCGGTCCCGAAAGATGGAGCGGCCTCCCGGGTCGCTATCTCGAGAGATTCGCCTTCGTCATCACGGCCGGTGGCATGTTCACTCCCGGCTTCTCCGGCACGGAGCAAGCCGGTCTCGTACGCGAGGGGAAAGACGGCTGCACTCGTGTTCCGCTGGGCTTATCAGATCCTTATCCTGGAACTGGACTCGACGATCCGGACTTGCAGTCAGAGCACTGGCCCGACCCTGGTAAACTCGACTTTTCCCCCCTGGACCCCGCGTCGCTGGTGCCTATACTTGCACCCATCATCGACAAGTCGAGGGGAGATGAGCCACCCATGACACCCCTTCTACGGCTGATATCTACCACCATGACAGGCCGCTGTGTCATCGGCTGCGACTACGTCATCCCTAGGGACCCCTACTTGCAGCGAGAACTCGACAGCAACACCATGCGGGTACTCGGGATTACTTCACCCCACACCGCAAGAGGAGACAAGATAACGTCTTTGCACGACGCTATTGAAGATGGGCACGATAATGTTTGTTATTCCTGGAGGCCTAGCCCGGAGCAGGACTGGCCGGCTGCTCCCTCGGCCGTCCAAAGTGACGGCTCCGTCTCGGGCGATAGTATACATCTACCCTCTTCGACGGAGATCTCATTCAGTCGATTCGGGGGGCAACCGCCTCGGCAAAAGTACTGGACCCGCACGTATGCCGTCCGCCCTCAATGTCACCAAGCAGATGGAGGTGAAGGTGTGGAGCAAGAGGTCTGGTTCGAATATTTTGATGTCGGGGATGGTCGCTCTGAGTACCTGTGCTCTCGCATCGACATGCCTCGGCTGGAATTCGCGGGTGATTGCTTTCTTTCCACGTTACGATGGGAGCCGGACCTCCTCCGTTGGCAGAGTCTTGACTTGGGGGATATCTGGACCGACCTCGAAATGCGGCGGTACACTGGTCGCCCAAACCCACAATACAAGATCGCTAACTCAGCTGCAAGTGTCTTGGAGTTTCACTTGGTATGAACGTCGGGGGTCATTGGGGATCGGAGGACGTTTCGAGATATGACCGCCCTCCAATCTAGATGAGTCTGTCCATTTGAGGATGTGACTCGAGAAAGCCGAACACTCCCTAATGAGCACCGTAGAATGCTCAGAACTAAGGAATACTGTAGTAGTCTACCCCTGGCCGCGCAGCCACAAGCTCAGCTTTCTAAATGCGTGCTTTCGGCGTCGCCAGTGGTAGGCTATGCGCGCCCAAATGCCCAATGCTCCTCACCGAGAACCTGATCGAAACTAGTGGAGATTGTGGTGGCTTGCCCATCGAGATGTTTCGTGTGTCTCTCTAGCCTGGCCCCATTGTCTCAGGGGCAGCCCTGTTGAGGCTGTCGGTTATCTGTCCCAACACATGGGCCGGAGCTGTTGTAAAATAATCGCTGATAGCTGCCAGCGCCAGCAGGCTTGACTGACTGAGCTATCTGCTATCGTCCCTCGCTCATACGTGAAAGAGATCCTCTCCTACTTCGCCAAGGAGGGAATTGCCTCCATGGGAGATGCATTGGTTCAACGATTACGATGGGGGTGGTTAAGTATTCATCAGGCCCTACGAGCATGTTCGTCCCCGTAGCCGCCAGCCCCGTAAAACTGGCTTATTAGCGAGCTGAAAGTCATCGGGACAGGGCATCCTGGGGCTGCCCCGTCGTGGCTGCACGCCGTTTCCCCCGTTCCTGTCCGCTTTCCGAGGCATCCTTCTGACATGATTAGTACATGAAGAAAGAGGAGCATAAGCAAACAGGGGACAGGATAACCGGCCTTAGCGTTCCTGTGTACCCTAGCTGAGGCCCGGGTGACTAGGCATCGGGGCTTAGAGCTGGAGGGCCTAGTTTCTGCCTTGTACGACATGACAGAGAACGAGCGCATCCACGTGGCTCAATACAGATTGGTCGAGGCCCTCAGCCGCCTTGTGCTAGGGGCTTTTGAAGTGACACAGTAGATATGAGTCCTTCCGATGCGCATGAGTTTTTGGGTCACTCGAACGAGTGGCGACGGGCTCAAGTGGTCGGCCAGTTTACGAGGGGGATTGCTTTCTTGACCTCCGTTTTTTTTTCTTCCTTGTTTCTTGCCTCGCTCCCCGTCCACTCTTCCTCCCTGGATAGTGTGGGAGTTCACTTTCAAGGAATCCCTACGACGCAAGTCCGGAGCCAGCCACGCCCAAGATGTTGGCTAATCTTGGAAGCCCGTCTTCGCCGCTCAGAAGGAAGTCGACTCGACGATCAGGAAAGGCGCCAGAGATTTACTGCCTGCCAGACCGGGACACCAGCTACCTTGAGCTCGCGCCGCAGTCGCCCAACTATCCAATCGTCTACTGGCCTTCGGCCAATCTCCCTGAAGTCTCGCCTCCGTCCGACCGGCCAGAAAAGCAGGTTGCCGCTAGTGATGTCCGACCAGGCGCGCATGAGGGACCCCAGACCAGCATACCAGAAGCCTGTGTGGTGGATAACCCCCTGCCGCTGCCTTGGTGGCGACGGAGATCTACATGGCTCATAGCTGCCGGCATCCTGGTGATCGTCATCGGTGGTGTCCTCGGCTCGGTGCTGGGGCTCATCGTGCTGCGCCGTGCTCCCACGTCATCGCCGAGCTCTGGCAGCTCAGGCTCAGCAGGGGGCGGGAACACGACAACGGCCGACGGGCCGAAACCGCCCGCCGGCACCAGCAAGTGCAGCGCCGACGCCATCTGTATCGACCAGGTGGCCGCGGTGACGACGCCGCTAAATATCGGCGAGGCGGGCGAGAACCTGACCGTGTACCTCTTCTCACGCGCGGCCGACGGCTCGTGGCGGCAGGCGTCGTCGGCGCCCGGCGGCGGCTCCTACAAGGGCGGGTGGGTCAGCCGGGGCGGCGAGAAGTTCGACCGGCACCCGGTGGCCATCGGCTGAATTGCGGGCGCCAGCAGCTGGGGCGGCGGGCTGACGGCCACGGTGCTGGGCGTGTCGCTGGCCAAACGGCTGCTGGCCAAGCACATCGGCCTGGCCACGGGCACGGCAACCTGGATCATGGACATCAGCTACACGCCAAAGGGGTATCCCGCGCAGAACCACACGGGCGAGCCACCGGGGCTGTGCGCCGTCGGCACCAGCCGGGTCGACGTGTGGACACGCGTGGAGCAGACGAGGGATATACCGCGCGACGTGCCCCAGAACCGGACCGGGCCGGTGCTGCAGCACAAGTGGGCCGAGGAAGAAAAATATTGGATGGGCACGCCGCTGTGGGAGGACTCGGCCGGCGGGTTCCTGGTGCCCAACTCGCGCTTCTCCGTCGTGTGCCGCGACATCGCGGGGTACCACGACATGGTCGTGTACGGCAACGGCACCGAGGGAAACGCCGCCTGGCACCGCCAGTTCGACCGCACCGTCTGGCGCGACTGGCAGAATCTCGGCGGCGACTACATGCCGGGAACGCACCCTGTCCTTCTTGAGGCGTCGAGCCAAAGATTCGACTTTTTCGGCATGGGCCGCGATCGATACCTGTACCACTGGAGCTGGACGTCGACGACCGCCTGGAGTGTGACCGAGAGGCTGGGCGACGAGAAGCTCGCCAGCCTGCCTGCGGTTGCCGTGTCCGGCGCCAAGAGGGATAGCGTCGAGGTTGTGGCGGTCGGGACGGATGGGAAGCTGAAACACTTGACCTTCAGGGCGGATACTTCCTCGGTTGCCGGTGCGAGGTGGGAGGATCTTGGCATGGTGTCTAGTAGCGCTCCGTCGCTGGCGAGGGTGGGATCGTCCGCGGTGGAGATGGTGGCGACTGCGACTGATGGGTCGATATGGTATGCCACGGTCGACGTGGCGAGGGAGAATGGGTGGATGAGGGCTGTTTGGAAGCCGGTGGCGCCTGCGTAGGAGTAGATTGTAGTGATGCGAGGTTGGAGAATTTACATGAATCTAATGGCGTCGGAGGAGTAGGAGACCTGATTACATAAATGCGCGCAGGAAGTCCTTCCTAAGACTAGAACGCCTCCCGCGCGCACCGTCGTCTCGCCTTTTATATCAGAAACTACCTACATGTTGCTGATCCCGCCCACATCCCTCACCTCCCGTAGCCGCAGATCACAGGATCCCTCCCCGGGGACAAGTACCGACACCGCATCTGCAACAACACGACCCGCCAGCCAAAAGTCCGACGCAGTTGTGATTCTCCCGAATGTCGGGTAGCGCATCCCCAGCAGCTGGCCATTTCCATTATTTGCATAAAGGTCAAGGTTCCCGTTCTTGGGATAAAGTCCACAGCGCGGCCCCCGATGCATGGAAAGCCGGCTCTGCCACTCCCGCGACACCATATTAGCCTTGGCGTGCTCGAAGTAGCCGAGCTGCGTTGGATTCCGGCCCCACGCGAACAGATCCTCGCGTCTGCCGCCCGCCGGCGTCCTCGTTCAGGAGAAGAAGAAGGCTGCCGGCTGGGATGGGGACAGCGGGGGAGGCGGCGGGAGAAACGGCGGCCTGGATCAGCATGACAATGGCGGCAAGAGTGAGAGTGGCGGAGATCTTCGTTGTTGCTGAGGGGGCTTAGTGCTTAGGTCTGTCAGTCCCCCGGTCCTCTTTGAGGTAGGTGCTCATCCCGCCAGGGGCTAACAGGTCACACGCCCGCCATTTTACTTGTCTCTTGCGGAAATTCGCCGACTTTTCTGGAGTATGCTCGGAGGGTAGAGGCTTGCTATGATCTGAGTCAATGAGCCTCTAGTTCAGAGCAGAACGGAAGACGGTTACTCTTATACACGACCTTGTTGCTCCCATACAGCTGCTGTTGCTTATCTTCTGCCGCCATCGCTGCGGTGCCGCCAGGGAGATCTCCGCAGTGGACCTTGGTGAAGCGTATGCCTTCGCCGCCATCGCCGCCATTGCCGTGGCGGAGGCATGGCGTCTTCCCCCCCTTTGGTGAGCTATCTCGTTCAAGACCGCGCGATGTGTGATGGCCTCGCCCGCCCCAGCCCAATTAGATCGCTTGCGACCCTAGCTAGCTACCCGAGGTAAACTCGAGGCAACAAACAGTATCGCGATCCACCAGCCGCCCCCGGCTAGAGAGTGATTTCCCTGTTACCCGGCGTCATCTCGTTCGAGCATCAAGAACATAGTTTATCGACTAGGATAAGAATCGATGCACCGGTTCTGTACCGAGCTACCCACGCCAACCGGGCTATCCATATCATGGATCCTTTTCTCACCCCTTCCCGGTGATTCTATTGGCACAAGCAGCCTGATCCAGCCATGCTAACACTGGCCGCCCCTAGACGTCTCCGGATTGTCACAAAGACCGCGCCATCCAATCCTTTCACCCGACAATCTCAAATCCGGCCAGGCCCTGGGAATACTTTACCTGGGCTTCCTCAAGAAGAAAGGCAGCACTTGTAGGAGCTGGGGCCAGGGCATTGGTTGCTGAGGGTCGAGGCGTTATAGTCAGCGAGATGCACAGGTCGGGAGCTGGTGTGACAGCGTGCTAAACATACGCAACGAAGCGGGTGGGACAGAGCCCACTGGCCGTCCCCATGCAGAATCCACGGCTCGAGCTGCACCTCGGGAAAAGGCAGCACTTGACGTTGTCGGGGTCTTTGGGGCAGGCCCCGACGACAGGTTGGCTGCCGCCGCGGTTTCCACACCACGCGGTGGTCTGGCAGGTACCCTGATACTGTTTGACGGGCGCAGGGGAGGTAAGCTATGGACATTATGCCTCATTCAATGAGGCGGCGGCTTACCCCTGAGGCCTGGCAGAGATCGTTGATGGCGGCAGTGGAAAGCCCAGCTAGGAGTGGGATGGTAATGAGGAGAGACTTCATGGTGAACGCGAGGAGTGATGGTCTTTGCTGGCGTTAGATGGTGTTCTGTGTAAAGAGGATGCACTATTCCCAACGCCCGAAGGGAGAAAAGTGCCGTATTTATACACGCCACCTTGCGCCAAGCTGTTCCCCATTCCCCTTTCTCCGCTCTTTCCGTTCTCGCGTCACCACCTCTTACCATCCAATCACCCCCAGAGGTCCTCGGGCATGAAGAGCCGTGAGGACATGAACACCAGTTTCCACAGTCGGCCCTCGGGCCCCTGCCGGCTTCCAAATGCCAGAATTAGTCCCAGACGAAAAGAGGTTAGCTGCTCGCTTCCAGTTCGTGCGGGGTATATAAAATGGTGGCGAACATGCAGCTCTCCACCCTCGACCAGACGCCCGCGAGCCAGTTAAAGCACGCAGATGAGATTGGTGCCGCATCGGAGTGCATCGGCCAAGGGTCTGGACCGTAGCCCAGGAGCCGCGAATCTTGCTCAGCCCGGGCGATTTCCCCACTCGCGCAACGGGTTGGGTCAGGTACCCGAAATAAACGAGGGGAACCATGGAGTTGGAATTCAGGATGGCCCCAAAGGAAACTAGACACGGAATAGCTATTCCGCGCCCTAGACGGCCAGCTCTGCGAGGCAATGTCTGGGTGACTCGACTTGCTGCTGCGGCAGAAGATTAGGAAGCTTAGCATCACTGAAACGTTTGCGGCCGCCAGAAGCACGCTGTAGACGCCAAGAATGCTTCTCTCCTGTCTATTTGGGCCCAGACTGGTGAGAATGGCCCGATAATAACCGGCTATCTTCCACCCGGGACATGCTCCGGGTCGGGCGGCCTTGACTGGCTGATTTGGTGGGAGCTCGTAGCGCCGAGCCAGGCCGAGACCGGCCGGTGTACAATCTTCTAAAGACTCCTAGAGCCAGCATTTGCCTTCATATCGCCTAATTGTACCGCACCGGTAGCCGTTTTGAGGAGTTTACCTGCGGACAGGATTTGCCAATGGTCGGCAAAGACCACAGGCCGGTACCTTGCCAAGACAAAAAAACGAACCGCTCGTGGGGGGAAGGAGTCCGGCTCGGAGGCAGAGTGAAGCTGTTATTTTGAAAGCGGCAAAACATCACACGATCACCTTTCGCTGTCTGGGATGGTTAGCCTCGCGTCACCGATGACGCGCAGTCGAGTCTTGCTTGCCGACTCTTCCGCCCTGCTTGCTGCACCAGGACTGAGGCGCCAGTGCATGGCTGCCCATGATCGTAAACTGCTGGCAGCCACCCTGGACCGTTTGGCGCCGTGTTCTTTGGCATCCTCACCACAGACCTGACATGCGGGCGACGGCGTGGGCCCTGAGACCCCACTCTCCTGGCTCTTTATGCTATCCAGACTGATCAGTAAGGCCGTTTATTGGGAGATGGCCTGATAGGAAGGCCTGTTTTCGTCGCTGTGGTGGGCTTCCTGTTGCCTAATGCGGTTGCGCTGGCGTGAAATATGTGAAAATGCGGACTCCTGGAATATCCTCGCAGTGACGGTATCGAGGCGTCCCGGCGATTCTACGATACCTCTACAGCCACGCAAACCTGTCTCGTAAATATTTTCCTCAGTGCAACCGAGAAGTGCTGGTTAGAGGCCACCAGTTCCCTTCTTGTACTACCAACGACCCAGGCCAAGGCCAAATCGGCAGTTGACCAATGGCATCGCAGCCTCCCGGCGTCGCGTGTCGCGCTACCTCTCAGCTGGGTCTGGTTTTAGTCGGCTGAAGCCGGGTTTCAGCGAGGTGGCGCGCACTTGAGGCTCAGATTCAGCCGCGGCTGAAAGCCCAGCTCCCGCTCACAAAACCCTCTCGTTCCCCTTCTCTCCACCACGCCAAGAATGGCGTCGTAATGCTTCTTTTTGATCGCTGTCGCACAGTCGTATTCTTTCCCATCCTGTCTTCTGTTCGCAGTGCGGAGCCATGAACTCAGCAGCTGGTGCGCCTTACTTCCCACCTCCTCCAGGGCAATTTGGACGGCTGCCTCCTCAGCCGCCATTCCAAACACTGCAACCTCCTCCGTATACGCAGCAGGCGCATCCGCCCTCTCCAATCGGCCCAGCGCATGCATCGACTCCGACGGAAACACCGGTCAATGCCCCATACGGTCCAATTCCGGGTGCGGCAGCCCCCGGTGCTGCTCCCAGCTTGGGCGTCCAGAGCCACAAGCCCCCGCCGCCAGCTGTCCAAACGGCAGGGACATGGCCCCAAGCAGCGGCTGACCTGGCGCCAGGAAAAGCGCCGACGCCGGCGCAACCACCACAACCACCGCTGGCGCCAGTGCCGGCACAGCATTATCCGCAGAGTGTAGGGTATGCACCATCGCCCACCGCCTACGGCTCCGAATACGCGCCGTCACCCATGTCCTCGGTCGCCTCGCCGGTGCAGGGGTTCAACTCGACCATGCGGCCGCCCCTGCCCCCGTCGTCCTGTGTGTCGCCTGCTGGCACACCTCAGGCGCCTTTCCAGCTGCCCTATGCCCAGACGTTCCCCGTGTCCGGCAACGCGCCACAGCAATCGACACCTTCTCCCGCACCAAGCACCCATAGTCCTCAGGGAAGCTTTGCAGCAATTCCTCCCAAGCTGGTCGTCGAGCAGGGACCTCCCGCCATTCAGACCCAAGCAGCGCAGTCCACATATCTCCCAGATCATCCAGCCGTCTCGCAAGGCCAACCAGCGTCTACACCCAAGACGCCACAGACTGCCGAGGTCGCTCCAACAACCTACGGGGGCTGGCCGGCGTCGCTTGCGAAGTTGGACATATCCAGGTTCCTGCCTCATGCCGCCACCTCGGCTGCCGCAAGGACCGATCCCAAGCCGTCCCAAGCAGCCACCCAGCCAGCCTGGACTGCAGTTGACCCCTTTGGCAAGAACAACGACTGCCACGAGCTGGCGGGAGACGATATAAATCCGCCCGTCCACAATGAGCCGGCCCCGCAGAAGACCTACTCGGCGGCTCATGAGAAAGGAGTGGATATCCTGGTGAGCGTGCCGCCTCCTGCGACTGGGTCGAGTTCGGGAGTGGAAAAGGAGATGACCAAGCACTTGAACGAGGTTGCGAGCCCCAAGGATTGGGCATCGACCAATCAACCAATGACAGCAACCGAACTGCCCGGTAACCAAGAGCCGCAAGCAGCGCAAGTGATCCCGCCCCCTCAGCCACAGGCGCAGACCCAATATCATGCTCGCAAGGCAGATGAGCCGGGGTGTAGGAGTGATGCCGAACCGGAGCTGTGGAAGCGGCCATATCCGCCCATGAGACTGCACGGCACCCCCAATCCTATCATCTTCGAGTGCCCGGAGGACCGCGAACTCGATTACAAAACCCTTTGGTACCGCCTGCCCGACGTCCCGGATTTCCTGGCCTGCACGCTCTGCTACAAGATGTACATCAAAGACACCACTCCCGAGTCCTCTTTCGAAGCCGTGGAACTGCCGAAGGGGCGCTGTCGCTTCAACGTCCCCCGCCTCACAAGGTCCTTGGTGCCCGACGCTCGCCGTCGTGGCGACGGCGACGTCCAGCCCATCCGGGACTATGCAAAGCGGCGCCTGGAGATACAAGACTGCCACGGCCAGGGCGGCGTCGGTGCCGAGGCACAAGTCAAGTGGTTCAAGTGCGATGACCCGCGGCTCGACTGGTTCGCGGCCTGCGAGGCCTGCCACGAGGACGTCGTCCAGGGCACGCCGTTTAGGGCCCATTTCCTCGACAGACAGACACAGCAAGAAGACAAGATCTGGGCCTGCGACGTCTGCGTGCCCTACATCAAGCGCGCCCTGCTCCGGTTCTCGTCGCTATCGGGCGACCCCAGTCCCCGCTGGGGCGCGTTCGTCGAGGCGGCAAACCGGCGCATGCGTCTCCCCAAGTGCGAGGGCGCCCCCGCCGCCGTCGAGCAGGAACAGGCGTCATCAGCACAATGGTATCGCCCCACGGCGGCGACGCCGGGCGACAGGGCGCAGGAGCTGGTGCTGTGCGAAACCTGCTTCTGCGACAAGGTGGCACTCACCAGCCTGGAGACCGGGTTCGAGTTGCTCTCGCCGTCACAGCAGCAGCAGGGTGCCGCCGGAATCGTAGACTTCCTCGTGGCCCAGGTGCGTGCCGCCGTTCCCGCCACCCCCATGACATGTCGTGGCCCCACGGCCCCGACCACGGCGGCGCTCATCTCGGCCACCGCCATGCAAGATCTCGAGGTCTTCCGCACGGCCGCGCGCACAATCGTCGCCTGCCCGCCCTGCACCGAGTCCGGCATCATCGGCGGGCGGTGGTTCACGCTCTCGGGCGGCGAGAACGGGTCCTCCTCGCCCGACTTTGCCGTTTGCGCGGCATGCTACGCCTCCTGGATCGAAGCCTGGGGACTTGCGGGTTTTTTCACGCCCAGGCCCGCCGACGCTGAAGCACGTCTCTGCAGCTTGCACCCGACGCACCCGCGCTTTAGGCAGCTGGTGCCGCGCCTCGGCGAGGCCGTCGAGACGGGCGTCTGGGCGCCCTTCCCCGCCGCCGTGCGCGTCTGGGCCGGCGTCCCGCCCTGCCCGCGGTCGATCTTGACGGCCGGCCGGCGCTGGTGGGGCCACGACGACTGCACCTTCTGCGAGGAGTGCTACCTGTCCTTCTGCAGCAGCAACACGGCCATGGCCGCGTCCCTGCCGCTGCGCGGCGAGGTGGTGGTGGCCGAGCGCATGTGCTGCATGTACTCGCCGCGCATGCGCCAGCAGTGGCTGCTCGCGTGCGAGCAGGGGTCGCTCGACGGCCTGGTGACGTTTTCGAGGCAGAGGCTGGCTGTGTACGCGCAGACGGTGCCGCAGATCAAGTATTTGAGGAGCATGCAGGAGCTGCAGACGATGCAGGCCATGCACTCTGGTATGATGAGCACCATGTATTCCGGCATGGCTGGTTTCCGCGAGGTGAGTTTGAAGTTTGATGCCCGTCATTTTTGTATGTAATTACAAGCTAATCTCCTTCCACTCTCCTCTCACAGGTCGCGGGAACCACGGATGGATACCTGCACGGCAACAGCACCCTCGGGTGGCACACCACCGACGAGGGCGCCACCAGCGCCGCCTTCTCGCAGAAGATGTCGGCCGGGTTTGCGGCGTCCAACGCGCCATGGGCGCAGATCTTGCAGCTGGCTACGCTTTGGGACCAGTGGGAGTAGAAGAGCGGATGGACGTCGGCGTGACAAACGGGGGTTAACCCCGACACTTAGCGAGCATTTCCCAGGCTGGAAATCTGTCGGTCCCGATTTATTTCTCTCATCTATTTGCAATCATCTCTCACCACTCGCCAGAGCTAGCCCTTAAGTCCGCCAACTTGATCCTGCTTGACAAAATAAGCCAGCCCTCTCTCACAAAAGCCCAGAGGCCGGCCGCCATTTCCACAATAACTCCATTCGTTCTCTCCACGTTTTTGGCTCATGCATCCTGGGCTCGGCCTGGTCGAGGCCGCTTGTTCGGAGCGCCCGGAGGGTGGCGACCTCCACTACCCGGCAGATGGCTGGGATGCTGGTCCCAAAACGCCCTGTTCCATTAATTATTCCAAAGCCATCAATCAGACGCTCGAACGCACAGGCGTCTAGAGCCTTCTTACGGCCCAGGCCGGACTGGTTCAGGGCGTGGAGGCCTGCACCCCTCCACCTCCTCTGTCACGGCGACGACGTCCCTACCAAGGCAATGGAAAGCTATTTTTTAAACATTTGAACGAGCCAAGCCGTCAAAAGCGCATGATAAACTCGAAAGCTTATATAATAAAGCGTTGAGTGGTTGGAGGAGGAGGAGGCTATTACGCGAAAACCCTTATATACGCCAGTTTGGACAAGTGGTTATACCTATCCCATCTGCCTGCCTGCACTGACTTGCACGGGGTAGATTAGGAACAAGGAGTAAGATCAGTGGCTTTGACAAGAGCAACATTGCGAACTCACAAACTCAAACTTCCAAAATTTGCATAATGAGCCAGTTCAGCCTCTCGACGTATGTCACACGGGGATCGCCGCGCAGGCGTCGCCACCCCCGGAACCAACAGACATCAGGGCGCCAGACGATTGGGGCGGTTCAGCTAGACACAAGACCCTCGCAGATGAGAAAAGGGCTAGGCGCCCGACCCCTCCATAGATACGTACCTAACCCCGCGAAGCACGGGCCACCTGGTGGCCTATATAAGGGGGGCAACTTCGAAGGGTCCCTCGAGGAGATTCTGCTTCCTTAAGCATCTCCTTGAGGCCATAAGAAGTTTATTATAATACAGTCACCTCACCAAGCCGACATTGTCCCCTTGTTACAACGTACGTGATTGGCTGGGGAGTGGCCCAAGCCGCTTCCCTCCAGGGCGGTGAGGGTTGCTGATTCGACGACTTGGCAGATTTCAGCCACATTGTAACCGAGAACGGAGATGCTCGGCACCAGCATACACTCGAAAGTCGTAATAAATAGAGACCGAAAGGCCGCCGTCATGCCGCCGATCTTTGCGTGGTCGTCCGGGAGGATCGAAATTATCCCCTCCTTTGTTATGACAGCGGCGATAGCCGCATGTACTCATGCTTCCTAGCGAGTGGCATCCACTCGGCTTCTTCGTTACGGATGGCCATTTATTTGGCGTGATAAATATTGCATAAAAGAGGCACATAGAATAGACGCCATAAATCCCCAGAGGTGTTCTGTTCCTTTGCGACAGGAAACTCGTCATGCTGCGAGGTGAACATTTTCATGCATATATAATATCTAGGTGTTAAAAAATTTGCGCTTAAAACTTTGCGTTAGCTTCAAGGCATGTTTTAAAGTAAATCGTCTATTAGCTTCTTTCCCTTCAAGGTGAAACATACCGGGATTGTTACTAGAAGGCGGTAATCATATTGACACAAAAGATATTTAAAGGTGCTGAGCAAAGATCATCTCTAGGATGTGTGAAAGGGTCCTTTTTATTATGTATAAAGAGGCGAAAGGCCATCCGTCTAGGGTTTTTTGTGCTAGTGCTCTATGGGAATCCGTAGGGACTGGTGTCCCCGAAACGGCCCTCTCCACTAATTATGCGAAAGCCATCATGATCAATCCATTCACCCGCTCATGGTTTGACCCCCAGGCGTCAATGGCCTCCTTCTGACCCAGGCCAGACTGGCGCAGGGCGTGGAGGGTGGCCCCCTCCACCTCCTCGGTGATAGCCACAACGTCCTGCCCGAGATCGGCGAAGCTTGCCTTTAGCTTGCTTTCAAGGCTGGTCACCGAGGTCGCCTTCAAAGCCTCTCCCATGCGTCCGAACTTTTCAACGTCGTCGCCCATAGTGGTGATAATGCCCTCCTTTATCATCACCGCAGCGAGGAGGGCAATCGTCGCGTGCTTGCTGGAAGTCGCTTCCTGCTTGACATCGATCTCCGTCGTGATAGCGACGGTCTCGTTGGCGGAAGGGCGCCGCGCCGACTCCTCAGTGCTCTGCATGATTGCCGTCTGCGAACAGTGGTAACATATGGTCTTTGGGTCAGCGAAAACCGAGCGTACATGACGGGCTTTGCCGGCGGTTGGAGCGAGCAAGGAAGTAGGGGAAGGATGCTCGGTCCCCCTTGGCGGATGCTATACCTGTCCGATGGACGCGGGATGGGAGCAGACTGGGGTCTGGCCAGTGGTCTTTTCGTGGTGGCTGGCTGATGGATGGCAAGCGGAAGTGCTGAGCTTTCCGCGCGCGATTGGCTTACCTTTTAGGCTCTGTGGCTTCGTGGGAATACCTCGAGCTTGCTGCCTGCGCTGGCGTCGAACGCTGGGCTTGAATGTGGGAGGTGAAGCCGGGTATATTCGATGGGTTGGTTGGTGGTGGTTGTGTTTGTGTGGGCTTGTGGTTTCCTGCGCAAGGTCTTGGGATGAAAAATTTTCCGGCCCACTCCCCACAGTCTGCGCCCCACGGACTGGTACCTGTCCGACGTCAATTCCGATAGAGGTTGATTTGATATATATCTGAACATGGAGTGCTTGTTTTTATATCCGGCTGCAGTGCTGCTCAAATCTGTGCGCCAGATGGTGTGCTTGCATGTGGAGACCACCCTGCAAATCCGTCCCACACGCCAGGATCCACCCAACCTTAAATCAACATCTGCCATATTCAGGAAACGCAGGGCAAAGGACGGGCACTGAAGGTGACAACAAACGTGTCATAGACACAATGATCTATCTTTCCGTCTCGTACTACTAGTAAAGGAAAGTGGTGAGAATAGGAGACTCTCTGGCTTTATATATACAGGTGCGCTACAAGGATAGCGAGCACTCGCCGACCTCGGCCGGGCTAGGCTCTGTGACACGGCCCGGGAGTCCTGATAGTGTATATCCCCCGCGTATGTCCCGTTCCTTTGCGATAAGTGTTGGATCCCTTTTGATCTTTCACAACAGTCTGGCGTTGTCGGGACAGGCTAGGAAGAGAGGAAGGTCATTTTTATACACAGATTCTCGTCAGCAAACCCCCACGTCGGTCATTTGCCTCTGGTTACTCACGAATTTGCTGGGCATTCTTTGTTTGCCCTCAAACACGCGTATGTTTGAAGGGCTGTCCTGAGGACCTTGGAGAAACCAGGAAATAATGACGCAGTTGGGATTGTTTCTCAGCCATAATAGGGGAGCCAAGCTG
Organism: Magnaporthiopsis rhizophila; assembly: GCA_003049465.1. Taxonomy (NCBI): domain Eukaryota; kingdom Fungi; phylum Ascomycota; class Sordariomycetes; order Magnaporthales; family Magnaporthaceae; genus Magnaporthiopsis; species Magnaporthiopsis rhizophila. The sequence continues at coordinate 144,391 of PYSS01000087.1, read as the reverse complement.
GGTTCATAGGGCTCATTACGCCAAACAACTCTTTGTGTACTAGAGGGGCTTGTCTAAACACTTTTTTGTCAGCTGTGTAGACACAAGGAGCCCGGCTCGCCAGAGGAGAATCAAGACATGAGGTTGACCGGCCTTCCGAGGCAGAGAGTATAAACCTAGGCTGACATGGCGTTACTTAGTCTTCTTCAGCACTTTCCTTTTACAAAAGGTCGCTCCGCTCATGCTCGGTCTACTCTGTGTCTGACGCATTGCCCTTGCTTGATTGGTTTGACACAAACTCTGATTCAGATCCGCTCTGCGAGTCTTCTAGCTCTGTGTTAGCATCACGTTTGGGAGTCCGGTGTGTGTCCACCTACGCACATGGAGTCATAGCCAGCCGTCGCCTCTTGTGGTGAGTTTGTCTAACCGTCTTCATCCCATCTCCTGCTGTTATCTCGCATCAAGTTATGGATTTCCCAATCGTCCGCCATCCAGCACAAAATCCTCCCCAGCCAATCTCCTCTGACTATATGGTCCACTAGCTACAATAGTGTGCAAAAAAAAAAAAAAAACCGCAAATCTGTGCATGGGACACACTCACCACAACCAAACCCCCCTATTTCAAAAGGGCCGCATTTGATCAAAATAAAGCTATTCGCATGCCGTTACTTGCAATGGAGATAAAATTGGCCGGAGTTTATTATATACAATACGCCAATACTTGGTATAAGTCGGGTACCCCCCTTTCGGACCAACCCCCAGAGGGACCACTTTTTTACGATGGGGCCCCATATAAATTTACGATTCCACACGCAAGAATATAAAATCGAAATAAAATCGTAAATATAAAAGAAAACTATCATTAAATAAAGCTAAATTCGTTTGCACACTACTGTAAGTTGCCGAAGGGAATAGGTCCCGGCTCAACCACAGAGCCAAGGGTGTTGTAGTCCTCGCGAGCCGTGATTCGCCGTCGAGGATCAAGGCATGTCATCCTACTCTACTTGACGGTCAGCCATATATGTCGAAAAACCAAGCGGAAGGTAACACGATGCTCGTTGAGAGCCATGAAGATCGCGTCAAACTGCTAATCGAGTGGAGGCGCCAACATTTCACTTACCACCAAATCCTGGAACCCCTGGTCCACGTCGTACCATAATAGGAATGGCTTTCTGGGATTCTCGGTGTCGAAAGTCATGATGAGTTCATGAATGCCCTGGATGAACGTGGTGTCCTCATTCCCATGGTACTCCACAAAGCCCAGAAAGTCCTGCATCTCATCTCTGTCCCCAAACGAGGAGATTTGTGATCGGAGGACCTAGGCGGCTTGCTCCTCGATTGAACAGTTGGGTTTGCCGGCCTCGGCGGAGTACAAGATGGTGTCGCCCATCCAAACATAGATCACCTATTGCGTGAGGACGAATGAATGGTTAGCCTCTAGTTCATATGAGACGAAACGCAAGGGCTGTGCAGCAAGATTGGTCACGGCCGGAAAAAGAAAAGCGAGCTCACTACGATGCCGAAGGAGAAGATGTCGGACCGGATGTCCTGCACGGCTCGGGCCCACGCCTCTGGGCTTCTCCAGTATGTGCTTCCTGATTGACGGTCCGTGAGACCCGACCCCTCAGGCAGTACTACTGCAGTCTCCAGATCCATGATTTGCACATTGCAAACGCCGACCACATTATTGTCCTCCTTGACAAGATCCATCATGATGTTATGGGGCTTGACATCTATATTGCAGGTCAGCAACGACGTTGAAAGCACGGGAGTATGCAGAAACTAACCCGTATGGTAAATGCAACGGTCGTGTAGGTCGGCTAAGCCGGCAAGAGCGTCCCTGAGAGCTCTTCTCTTGATGGCAGGCGGCAGTGATTGGACATTTGGGGCGAATAGAGACTGTTCGCGGTACGAGTAGACCAGGATATTACGATCCGGAATGCTGTCCACGAATGTTCGGACGTTGAGAGAGTCGTCGACGAGCTTTTGCAGTGATGTGATATATTCGAAGTCGCCCGGAATGATGTCCTTCAGGATGTAAATCTTGCCCTCATGGCTAACAAATCTCACAAATCAGCACCAAGCCCCAGGGATCGGAGTGGACTAGCCAAGGGTTTGTGTTGGCACTGACAGAATTGGGAGGGACAGCCCCACGGAAAGGCCTACCTAGCTCGATACACCCGCAACACGAATTTTTCCGACCACTTGTGCTCGTAGACAACCTCCCGGAGCAAATAGGCCTTTCCCGATGGGGATAATACATAGGAGCCGATTGGTAGCGGGCGCCGGCCTGCCATTCTTGAAGGCGGAGCGACAGTGGAAGCCATTCTGGCGGCTGGGTTGCGTTGGTGGGTCGGTATGTGTCGGAGGGTCTGGGTTTGGGGGAAATGGCTCAAGGATAGAAAAGGGCGAATTGGTGGCATAGAGTAGAAGCATGACGGCGAGCGCGGCCGACGCACGGAGGCCACAACTGCCCGGAAAGCTATGGAAAGTTATCGAGTAAGGTATATACCGTAGGTCAGATGTCGAGAATGATGTTACGATATTGGGGCAGGATTGAAACGGCAGCGCGTCCATCGACAAAATTTAAGTTCTCCATTTTCTATGGTTGACTCCACCGCCCAGCTGTGACTAATTAACAAATAAGCAACCTTCAAACTGCTTGATTGTCCTGTTGACACACTATGGCGAGAGATTGTTTGGCCCAGGTTTGAAAACCGCATGCGGGAGAGTAGCGTTCCGGCTACAAGGTTTCTCGTAATGGAGGGACATGGGAAATAACGGTAGCCGACCAATGGAATAATTAAGACCTGGTTCCCCATGGTCCGTGGCAGTATTGCCAGAGGATGTGGTCGTTGAGAGGGTGTGCATTCGCACTTTGTCTTCCCAGTACCAGGCCGCATGGTTAAGGAGTTCTCGAGGCCATAATCGGCGACCTGGATAGCAAGGCCATTCCTCCGATCTTGCACTGGCAGTCCTAGAAGCTCCCGAGATCCGGATGATCCCGTGGCCTCCTGTAACAGGCCCCTTTCAATTTACACTACACGCTGGCCAGCGCAAGCAACTGCTTCCCTTTGTAAAATCAAAATTTTCCAAGACCCGCCCACAGCGCATCTTCGCAGCACCCAGTCTCGACTAGAAGCCTATCGAACGCCAAACACCGTTGCTTCCTTCCCCCTACCGGTTCCTTCAACCCTACTCGCATTCTCTTCGCTACTATACCCAGCCTCGCTACGCCCAACCTGCCTGTATCGTTAGTAGCAAACTGGCTAAGCTGGACCTAACATGGACGCGGCACTTTCCCTTTCCGAATGCTTTCCATCGCGGCACTTTGCCCTTTATAGACCGTGTTGTCCCAACCATTAACCGGATATACCTGGAGGTGACGTTGGGTATCGTCTGCGTCTGTCTTATCTCGCCCGCTTCGGTCCTCCCTTCGGCTGGGCCGAGAGGTTTACGGCTAGCCCGGGAAGTCTGCGCGGCGATGCCTATCTCTTCCGCTTTGTCACTTCTTTACCGGGATAATATGCCGCACGGTCCCCTGTAAGAACTCGCTTTCGTGGAGGGACTCGAGTGCTTTGGATGTCTTCGGCTCAAGAACGGCGAAGTGCGTCCGCGGATCCTCCTGGCTCGCATGCTCGGGCATGCTTCATGTGTCCCAAGTCAGCTCATTGGCAACTACTTTTGAAGGATTCGATCGTTCGTTTTCCCCGCCGGCTTCAAAGCGACTGCGCTTACATTAGAGCCACCGCTTTGGCACCCTTGGTTATCACCCCTTTGCTGATGGCGACCCGGACGGCTACCATGAAGCTCTGCCCAACTAGGGCAGGAAGAAACGGCCTTTTGAAGGCGTTCTTTTTGTTGCCGTACTGGCTGGCGTATCCGACAACAACAAGGCCTTGCTTGCTGGCAACTTTGCCGATGGTTTTGGCGGCTTGAACAATATTTCCACCAGGGCACAACAATTATAAAGCAGGCTCGATAAAACACTCCATTAGTGACTGGCACAAGCCAGGGAGCCGCATGACCCCTTGCCAGTCGCAAACAAGTGGCGAACAAGCCAACGTAACAGGAATCAAAACTCACAAAAAACCACCAGCGAAGGCCAGACACAAGAACACAAGAAACGCCCAAGTACTCGCAGCCCTGGGGCTCCCGGTAAAGGGGCCCTGCCGCCGCCTCGTCCTACCATTTCCACACTGACAACCCGTCGGTGGCGGCGGCCGGCGTGACTGCCACCGCGCGTCGCCGCCGAGGCCCATACGCGACGTCGCGGCTTTTCAGCGAGCCGGTTTGACCATGGGCACTGCGGGTGCGGGTCTCCGCATTGACGAAGACGAAGGGGAAGGAGAAGGAGGAGGAGAAGAAGGGGGAGAGGGGGAAAAGGAGGAGGAGGAAGGAAATTAAGAAAAAGGAGAAGGAGGAGAAGGAGAAGAAGAAGGAGGCGGAGGAGGAGGGGGCGATGGAGGTGGAGGTGGACGAGGACGAGGCCTCGCTCCAGCGCCAGATCGAGGCGCTGAATGCGCGTCGGCCCTCGGTCCATGCGCCTGGCCGCTGCCGCCCCTGCTCACCCGGGCGCCGCTCCCCGGGACCTCCTTCCGAGCCACCGACCCTTGGACGAGGGCAGGCTGGAGCGAAATTGGCGGCGGTGAGCCCATTCGGGCTGTGTTTTGGAGGTTTTTTTGTGTTTTTTTTGTAAGTTTAGTTTTCATTTCTCCTCTGGCTTTTCCTTTTTTTTTTTTTGCCCAGCCCTGCTTTCATCCCTTCAGTCTTAACCTGCTAGCCGCTCCAGGGCGGGCATTCTCAATTCCCCAACAGTACTACATGGGGATCAACAAGACCGCGACATTGGTAGGGTGGTTGATCCAGGCGACGATGCGACCAAAGACTGCGTGTTGATGCACTGTGCCTTGCTTATATCCCGGGGTAACTCCCAGGTGGTCTTGACTAGGAGGCACTGCAGGGTCACGACCAGGAAGGAGCCGGTGTGGAACAGAGCCACGAAGACGCCGGTGCCGACGATGACGAGCCTGAGTCGGCTGGTCTTGTTGGAGGCGCTCACGTAAGTCGGGATGAGCGAGACCTTCAGCAGGCCCGCCGCGGGATGGTTTGTGACGTTTACGACGTGGCACCAGCGAGGAAACCGCTGCAGAACGGGCAGATCCGCCTCCTCCATTAGGCCGATGTCCCATGGATGTCTGCCAAACCCGCCCCAGATGGGCGGAATGCGAGCGCATTAGTGCTTTTCCAAGAGGCTCCGCTTACGAGTGGGCCTCGCCGGGTCTGGCGGCAATTCAGGGCTGAGAATGCACTAGGCGTGCCGGCAAGAGCTGCTTCGGCGGTGGCCAGGCTAAACGGGCGATCCGAGTAAGATCGAGACTATAAAAGAAGCGGCTATCGGTGTCGACGTCCACGCTGGGAACTGCTGCTCCTGGCAACGGAGCCGGGAGCTACGTGCTGTAGCCCAGCCGTACGTGCATGCGTATACGCACGCGTGTACGCCCTGAAAGAGACGACGGCGAATACGACGACGATAGAGGAGACATAGAACGCCTTGATCTGCGGAACAAGGTCGGACTTGTCACTGAGGGCTGAGTGTGGCCGAGTCGGCGGGCCTGGTGCCTTTGGTTACTGCCTCAGCCTGTCCTGGCGGCCCGGGCTGCTTGGGTAGAGAGGCCAAGGCATGGTGCCGGAAATAAAGAGCTGTTGAGCGAGGGGAAGCGATTACCCCTACGAGTGAACCTGAGCGAGTGCAAGGACCGGGATGGGTAGGAGCCATGGACAGGCCGACGGGCGGAATGTGTGTGCTCAAACAAACCCAGAGAACGGCTGGCTCGATGGGAGGATGATCCAGTACTATCCATTTGGCAGCCTGACCAATTAGAAGCTTAGGCATGCCAAGACGATGGACGGTAACCTTGGCGCCAAAGAAAAGCCCCAGACTCGCCGCTTGAGAATGCGGTATCCTATGCCAAAGGCGTCAACCACTTCTGTAGCCTAAATATGATGCCTGCGTGTGATGGCCTTGGATCGCGGTAAGACGGCGGGACATTTCCCTTGGCATCGTATTTTGCGCATTTTACGGCCGGCGGCCTGGTTTCTGACTGGAAGCTGCCATCCGACAACAAAAACGGCGGAATCCCGCGGGGATCGGGTCGGGGAAAGGAAGTCGCCACTGCAAGCACTAGCGACGGAAAGGGAACGCAAACTGCCAGAAAGCGAAGAGTTTGTTCCACGAGAGGAGGCCATTTTCTGTCGGGCAAACGAAAAGGTGGAGGCTTGTCGTCGACATGGGTTCAATTACCACGCTGGTCCGCTTGCCATAAGGTATGGTGTCGAGCGTGACTGCGAACAATGCAAGTTGCTCCAGTCCAACAGGAGCTGCTTGCGTGAACCAGTAGTGTCGTCGCAAACAATGAGCCCAAGTTTGTGGAATTGCTGTCATGGATGGCCCCAGGTGCTGCCATATATACTGATGCAGCCGATGCGTGTTCCTCCTTCCCTCGATGTCTCGGAATGACTAGAACACATCATCTTCATCCTCCCATTCAGCGCCCGATCGAGGCCCTCTCCGACCGCAAAAAAAAACATGGCGTCAAAGCAAGTCCATCGGTACCACACAGGCGACATGGTGAGGGGCGACATTCAAGTCGCGCAAACGCAATACGAGTTCCGGGGCGTGGTCCACAGCGACGACGAGACCAACAACCCCAGCATCAGCGTCGTGGTGCACAAGTACCGAACGAAGCCGACCGACGGCGACCAGGCGCCGCCGGCGTGGCGGGAGTGGAGGGCGGGAAATCCGGCCTGGGTCCGGAGGCACCGGCTGGGCCTTGTTGCCACAGCAGAGAATGGTCAAGAGGGAATTAAACAACGGGAAAAGGTACTGGTGACGGTGTTTGGACCTAGCCACCAGGAATTAAAGGTGCGACAAGCACCGGAGCAAAAACTGGACCCTGAGCTGGCGCCAGAGGTGCCGGAGGAGGAACCAAGGCAAGCGGCGGCGGCGGCGGCGGCGGCGGGAGCGGTGGGCGAAGATGGAAAGGCAGAGAAGAAGAAGAAGACCAAGGAAAAAGGAAGGCGATGAAGGCGTCTGGTGCGTGCACACAAAAAATCTTCACAGCAGAGACAGGAATTTTGTACTATTTACAAGAGTTGTTAACCCAGCCACCACCAAGAACCCCAGAAGCCTCACGGTACTACTGCTACTGCTGCCGAGTCGCGCAGATCCCGACGTGCGGACTCTCGTAGGGTTAGCCGGCGTCGGCGTCGGGGTGCGGGCGCCGATGAGATGGCCGACGCCCGTGGGCGTGGCGACGGCCTCGAGGTACGTCGGCCCCTGGTCGGCGGTCCAGAAGACGGTGGCGGTGGTTGGGCAGTAGCCGGGCACGGTGACGTCCCAGTCGCCGCGGATGAAGGGCCGGGTGCCGACGAACTCGGGGCACTCGGTCGCGAATTTCGCCCAGCTGGACGAGATGGTCGCGATCCAGCGCCAGCAGGCGCTCGTGAAGGCGGAGTACTCGGACGAGACCGACTGCGGCAGGCGCGTCGTGCAGTGCGGCCCGGGGGCTTGGGTGGCCAGGTGCGGCGCCAGGGCGGCCGGGGTGGCGGGCGTGGCGTGCATGAGGCCGGTGCCGTGCCCGCCGAGCTGCTCCATGGTCGCCCAGCAGGCTAGGATGCGGCTGTTGGTCGTAAACCCGGTTTGGGCCGTCGAGGAGGAGGAGGTGCTGGTGGTGGCGGCGGCGAGGGCGACCTGCCAGCACGAGGCCAGCGTCGTCGGAGTCGGCGTCGGCGTCGGCGTACTGATTGCGGTCGGGAGGCTCAGGGTCATGGCGGCGCGGAGGACGCCGGCGGCGGCCCCGCCTATGAAGGCGAGGACATGGATGAGGAGTTGGATTGTCAATGCGAGGCGGCGCATGATACCGGGTGGATGGCAACTTTCGCAGAGCAGCTCCCTCTCTCGAGGACTGTCTGCATGTTTGCCCTGCGGCAGTTGAGGAGCAGAAGAGAGAGGGAGGAGGAGAGAGGAAGCTGGAAAAGCCCCCATTTTCCCTCGCCGCCCCCAAGCCTTATACATACATACCCTTACCGCGCCGTCGAGGGACGGGATTATGCCTTCAACATGCTAATGCCAACGGGCGAGGCCTGACACACGCAAGCCCCAGGAAATGATTGGCGAATTAAGGGGAAACTTTTTGGACTCGGTCATCCCTGCAGCACATCGCCCGGGATTTCCACCAGTGATCGCTCAAGGAGACCTGCCAAAATCTCCACCACGCAGCCACAACACGTGGAGGTGGAGAGAAACAAAGGAGCTGAAGGCAGGCGGCCGTTCGATCCGTCGTGCCATGGAGTCGATTGCTAACGACGCCGCAGCCAATCAGGCGCCCTGGACGAATGGAACAGCCCTGGGCCTGGCAGGTTGGCGCTGGCATGGCCGTCTCGGGTTGAGCAGCCAGAGGATGAAAATGAAATTTTTCGCCGTCGTGTTCATCTGCCATTGCCATGTCGACCGGCTTGGCAGGAGCTGGGTTCATTCCCTGTTTGCTCGTTGCGGTCGTACCATTCATGATTGGGGTGACAGGAACAAAAGCAGGACGAGAAAAAAAAAAAAAACGTGGTGTCGCGTCGGGATTTTGTTCAGGCATAAACGAATGGCGTCACCTGGTTACACTGCCTGTCCATGCCGCGCCCCAGTGACACTGACAGGCGCCATGGCGCAGCACTCCCCGTCGGTAACCTCCGTGTCGGGACCTCCCTTGTCCCCGTAATGTGACCGTTTCCACGCTCAGTCGGGCAATGGCACGTCGATCCACACCACGGAAATCTGGTTGGCCAGCCGGATATGTACCATGCAAACTCTTTTTGGCCTCCTTTGGCATTGTGGCTGTGAATGCGAGGCGAATCCGCCAGATTATTATTTATACGGCCCGGACGCCAAAGTCCAGAGCGCGGTTCGAGGGCCAAAGAATGGGTGGATGGCACGGTGGGTGGTCACGGTGATCCAGGAGAAAAAAGAAGAGAAAAAAAATAAAAAAAAATGAAAATGGCAGGTTAAATATCGCGAGGGGGAAAAATAAGAAGAAGAAGAAGAAGAAGAAGAGGAAGAAGAAGAGCCGAGGATTCCAGCAATGCCGTCGGTCCAAATCATCCGCATCGGGCCGCTCCAGCCGCTGTTCCCCGACGGCATGGACATACGTGGGAGTAGAGCAGCGGCTCCTCGTCGGGTTCGGGTCCGCGGGTGACTGTCACGGTACCCGGGGGCACGTGACCGGGTCACGCACGGGCATACCGGGCACGGGATCCGGGCCACCGATTACTGCCACTACCGCCCTCGACTACGCCCTAAAGGGGGGCCTTCCTCCGCGCTCACGACCGTGTTCCGGTTGTGCACCACCTCTTTTCCATGCGGATATACCTCTGGTTTTTGGCCTGGACCATCGCTTGCCTTACCCTCCTCTCACAGTGGCTTCATCGGATTGTGGGGGGCGGACGGCTCGCATACATACCTGTCGCTGGACTTATAGTGCCGGGGGCTTGGCGGCAATGGCACGGGCTGCACAATAGCCAGTAGCCGCGGTCGACCCAGCCGAATGCGACGGCAGTGTTGAGGCCAACTAACCGACCTTGGGTGCTTAAAATCGTATGACCGATGTATTCATATAAGGGAACGAGACAGCCCTCTCGTAAAATTCCTCTGGCTTGGTCCGTCACAAGCGACCGTGGTTGGTCCCGCCCCAGTCCAGCCCGCCACCCCGGTGTCCGTCTCGCAGATTCATGGTTCCATCAGGCCGCCTAATGGGAGGTCTTGGCTTGTTTCCGCACGGGCCTCGGGGCAAAAGTTCCATTCTTCTTGGGGAGGTAGCCCGATGTTTGCCTCTCTCCCCACTCAAAAGGTTAAGAACTAGCACGAGCCAACACTATCACCGACTTCCAGCCTTCTCTTTGACTTTGAACGCTTACATCCGATACAGGCTTTGCGGGAAAGCCCATGTTCGAACAGGTCGGATTAAAGCAGTGTGTGATTGATGGGTTAAAACAGACTTCCATCATGTCGGCTTTTTATTGGTAAAAACTGCCACAGCTTGACTTATGACTGTTGAACCGAACTGCCCCATGGTTTTGGTCTATTTTCCTTTTTTTTTTTTTTTTTTTTTTTTTTTTTTTTTTCTA
>PYSS01000087.1:63446-134233 GCA_003049465.1 Magnaporthiopsis rhizophila | reverse complement strand
TTTTTTTTTTTTTTTTTTTTTTTTTTTTTTTTTTTTTTTTTTTTTTTTTTTTTGGCTCCATTAGCAAAGCTACCTGCCGTACGCACAGGGTGCTATTAACTCGATGCCCTCGTCACCCTTGGGCCCCGGTCTTTGCCCAGCCCACCGGCGGGCTCGCGGCTCGTGGGGTATCGGACGCCACGCCCGCCGTGCAGGTCCGGGACACCACCCTCGCTGAAATTCACCACCTCGAGGCCCGCGCCGGCTCTCTACTTGGCAGCCCCAAGAGGCCCAAGTCGCCCAAGTCGGGCGACGAAGGCCCCCCATCCGCGAGCAGAGGCGGCCTGTCGACAAAGGTTCTGGGATTAAGCCCAAGAAGAACGAAGATACCTATAGCGTACGCGAGAACCACGACTCGGAGTTTTCCAAAAAAAAAAAAAAAAAAAATATCACAAGAACCTTGACAATCCGAGGGAGCCTGAACGCTCTTCCCGTTTTACCCCATCTGACTGCCCGTGCCTCAGATGCCTGGGGCGCCGGGCGCCATAATAATGCCTCGTGGCATAATTATCCCGCATTGGTGGACGACGGCGCCGTGGATAAAAAGGGAAACACCTCGCGAATCCCGTGCCCTGAATTCACCACTCTGGGCTAAGTCGCTTGCGAGAAAGATGGGTGCTGGAAAGTCTCCCAGGCTAGGTCAAGAATCGACTTAGTCGAAAGAAGCGAACATGTTACCCGAGCATTTCTAACCACTATCACCACTGTCTCCTTCACTTTAGTGCCAGTGTGATGGTTTGTGTTTCCGAGTGATACTCATCCCGTTGTAAAACGTCGTGTCACCACCTCCAAGTCTCACTCGTGTCAAGTTGTGTTCGCCGCGTCACTTGAGCATGCCTGGTAACAAAACGTGCCACCGGCCAAGGGATGTAACCAGGAGTGTGGTTAAGCGGAAAAGTTACCTATAAATCCCGGCAACATGTCCCGCCCGGTGAACCCATAACCGTTACTGCCCAAATCTGCCCACGGAGCCTGGCCAGCACGCAATAATATTGAAAATTCTTAACAAACGTCCCGCCAAAGCGCGGCAGTCAGACCTCGCCGCCAGCGTATCACTCGGACCATCATGGCGGACAACATTTTCAGAGCGGGCGACACGATATCTACGGAGCTGAAAATTCATGGACTACTCTACGAGATCCAAGCCGACGTCCTATACGATGACGAGCCCAACAAGCTCTACCAACACATATTCGTCACGCCCCGCCGCGTCCTGACGAAGCCGGCCCGCGGCGCCAGCCAGGGGACCTGGGAGGACTGGAACCCCGACGAGGATGTGCAGACATCGATCGCGGTCGAGAGGAAGGCCGTGTGGCGCATCCCAGCCCCCCAACAATACGGGCCCGAGAGGCCACCGACGGGTCCCGCGGCTAAGACCAAGAAGGGCGGCCCTGAGGATGCCCAACTCGCTGCTGCGCCGGGGCCCCAAAAGGACGAGGGCAAGGACGCCCCGGAAGCTACCACGGGCAATGACGGGGCGCTTCCAAGGGAAGAGGAGAATGCAAAGCAGGGAAAGAGAGTAAGCGTGTAGGGTACGCTGCTCCAACACATACAAGACGCTAGACACAGGACCTAGTTGGTTCACGGTGGTTCTCGAAGCCAGCACCAGGTGATTGGTAACCGTAGAAAAGGGCAGAGTCAGTCACTAGGCGAAGTCAGGATGAAAAGGGGAATGAAATCACTCACAAGCAATTTAGGATTATTCAAGGCTGTCTTGTGCCATGGTGAAAGGCGGCAGATGCCATGTGATCTAGCAGATATCAGAAGGGAATAATAGGGACATAGGCAAAGACCAACGAAGTAACTTATCCATCGGCTTCTACTGCACCGCCTTGTCTACTTTCTCATTGGATACAAGAGCGTCACTCCTTGATTCAACACCTGGAATACCCGCACCACCTGCCAGCACGCTCACCCGTTCCCCTCTCCCGTGGCTATTTAAAGATCGCCGAGCTTCCTCAAGACCAGCACCAGTAAGAGCAGTGCCAACCCCACACGTAGAGGTTCGACTCCCCCAACTCCGAAAAAATGTCGCAAGCTTTTCAGGTCGGCGATCCCGTCGGCGCCACGATCGGCGACCCCGACGGCTCAGGCGACAAGATCGAGATCCAAGGCATTGTTTCCAAAAACGAAGATTTCAGAGACGCAAGACGGATCGCAGTCAGGATCGCAAAGTTCCACCTCAGGCCGACCTCGAATACCGATGGAAGCCAAAACACACCCATGCAGCCTTGGACCAGCGAATCAAATCCAGTTTGGATCCGGAAGGAGGACCTGTGGCGGGTGCCCAAGATTCCGTGGCAGGAGTAAGTGGGAAATCACATGTTGAGCTGTCATGCCCGGCTTTTGCTCGTGGGGAATCGTGAGAGAACGACGCTGACGGATCGCGCAAGTGGTACCTACGCGGATGAGGGGTATGGCGAAGGTGACAATCCAGGGGGCGAAATTATGGAATCGATAGAGAGCGATTAAACAGGGTGTTGAATTGTTGGAATTTTTATAAATAAAGCCTGAGCCTGGGTGGCCCCTCACCACACGTCTCTCGCCGCCGGGATCGACCGCCGTCGAGTTGGCATCCGCCTGGTGAACACGGGCCACGAGTCAAGACGGTCTGGCTTCTAGGTGACTTCCTGAAGTGCTGTGCCACGGCTTCACTGGCAAGACACGCGCCGCCGACCCTGGCCGGCTGGAAGAAGCTCGTCCGTGCCAGTTTGTCGTCAGCAATGCATGAGGGAGCGGTGGACTAGTCGCAGCGTGCTATCACGTCTCCTTGGCGGGTGAGTGGTGGCGTCGGGCAATACTAACCTCCCGACTGCGTCCCGGATGCGTCCGGTGGCCTTGACCTCCGACTCGATCCTGTATCCACCCCGAGTCCACCGCCCGGCCTCTGCCTCTCTACCACGTCGCGGAAATTCCCCGAGATCGGCGGTTGGAGATGCTGGCTCGGCACCGGCCGTCCGCTCCGAGTGGCGGCCGAAGCCGCGCGCGAGCGAAGCCTCTTCGGCACCGGACTCGGGTGTACGCACGCAGATGGCTGTCGGCACGGCCCGAACCTCCCGAAGGCCATCTGCTTATGGCCTGTCAGTGGAGGCGCTCATGTAGGCATCGATATCCCGTCTGCTGCTCTCGTTGGTGTCGCTGCGCACGTGGATGCCGAGCTCACGGCCGCGGTTACTCACGCGAGGCACCTGCAAAGGGCGCCGGTGTCGGGATCCTGGCTCGAGAACACTTGCGCAGTCCGCCGTGTCGCCGCTGCGGCGCCCAGGTTCGATGCCTGCCGCCCGCTGCTCGTCCGCCTGCCGCGACGCCCACCGGCTGTCGTCCCGCTGCTGGCGCCTGCTCGAGCCCGGAAGGGCGTTTGCCGAGTGGAACTCGGTCTCGCTGCCGTCTCGCGCGGCTCCCGTTGATGCCGGCCAGTCGGCGGGTACTGGGAAGCGGCAACCTAGGAAGCTGGTCCATGTGATGGCTGGGAGTTGCCCAGGACGCGCGCCCGAACCTGGGCCCGCCCGGCGTGGGCTGCCACCGCTGGTAGGCTGCTTGCGCGGATCGTACATGAGCTGGTGCAGCAGGAACCGGAAGTGCTGGGGCGTGGAGTAGCAGAGCAGGAGCCACAATGGCAGGCTTACGGGGAACATAGTGATAGTGCCAGGCTGCAGGCGTCTGTGGGTGGCTTTTTCATTCCTCCGGCTTGGTTAATTAGAGAATAGGAAAAGGAAATAAAAAGGGAATAGGTATAAAAACGAGAAAAGAATTAGGAAAAAAAAGGAAAGGAGATAGGACAGGATAAGGCAAGTTAGGACTCTCTCCACTCGGTGTAGGACCAATTTGCCGCGCTTCTTCTACGGCGTCCTTCCCGCGATGCTCTGCTTTGGCGCAAAAAATCCGCGTACTGCTAACCACTAACAACAACAGCACACACACATACCACCGCTTGCGCTCGCGCGCACTCTCGCCTCGACCATGTTCGAGGATTGGCCCTCGTTTGGCATCATGGCCATTGTGGCCTCGGTCTTCGGGGCGGTCTGGGGCGCCGTGGCCACCCAGATCTGGTTCGGGAAGCCAATCGCCGATTGGTTTTTGGAGATGGTGGCAGTGGCGGCGCCGCCCCGACTCCCCGCCCCGGAGTGCCGCCGAGTGAACCTGCGACGCCGTCGCAACCATTTTGGGGCTCATCGCCGCGTTCGTGTTCCGCCTCGTCTTCATCCTCTGCAGCGGGCGCTTTTGGAGCGGCATCGGTCGCGTTTGGGCCGCGGCTCTGGGCGCGGACAATAGGGAGTGGGGTGCCGGGGCATGTGGCCAAGCCTCGCATCACTCGCGAGGGTGGTGACTCCATGAGGAGGATGATGGCTCCAGGGAGCGAGATGGAGTTGGCAGGCCGCTGTTTGCTTTGGGGTTCTTGCTTTTCTTTTTCTTTTTTCTTTTTTCTTTTTTCTTTTTTCTTTTTTCTTTTTTCTTTTTTCTTTTTTCTTTTTTCTTTTTTCTTTTTTCTTTTTTTTTCTTTGGTGCTCGCTCTCGTTTGTTTTTGCTCTGCCATTTTTGCTACAACATTTTTACCCGCCAACGTTAGAGGGTTCCCTGAGGGAAGGAGGGGAGGGAAGGGATGGCGAAGCCGGATTCTGCACCTCCTCGTGGAGCCATCTGGAAACCTGGTCACAATCAAGGTGGCCAGAGCTAACGCAGAAACGCACGACTTGAGATCGCAATAGACACCTCGATCGAACTCGTCCAACCTCGAATCACCGACTCCACCGGACTCGCGGAGATGCAGCCCATCATACCAGCTCGAGGTACGCGTGTTCCGTGTGTTCGGTGTGCTGTATGTGGTTGGCAGTACGCCCGATTCTTTGCTGCGCACCTCGTTCTCTCGCATCTTTCTGCAGCCAGGCGCTCTTTTCCCATGGAGAAGAGTATCTGCCTTCGCGGGCCGTCTTTGTTGCCCCGGTTGCACCCCCGATCCCAATCGCTGGCTACCCAGCACACACCAGCTCCTTGTAGACCGTCGTGCGTCTGTGTGACGCGCATCCACGCAACCGAGGTATGTTGGCAATGCCTCATCTGCCCCCTCCAGTCTCGCAAGTGCTTTTGACGTGGACATTGCCGGCGTACGAGATGACATCCAGTTAATCAGATGCCAGCAAAACTCAGGGGCAAGGATCTTAGAGGACCGGACCGCGGTATAGACTCGGGGGCCCACCGGAAATTACGGCTGCGCCCACTAGCATCCGACGCTTGTGCGACGCTTTACTGCACACTGGGCGCCGATCGCCGACGACAATTCCGGTGCCACTACATGGCCCAACCTGTGCCGTAGCTACTTGGACCCGCCGACGGACGCCGCCGGGACCTCGGCCGAGGAAGCCGAGCCAGCCGACGATACTAGTGTCCGCCAAAGACGTGTCACCCGCGAGGCCCCAAGGATATTCGTCAACCACTGGCTGATGCGGGGCTTAGCTTTTGGCTGTGTGGCGCATGGGATTTACAAAGCCTTGCAGCTCCCGCAGACAGCGAGTAGAGTTTGCCTTTGAGTTTGGACCGCCTCGCCTGACCAGAAGACTTTCACGCCCATATCTCCACTGCGTTCCGCTGACCCGGAGAAAGGATGGGACTGTTAACTTATAACTCCCGCCCACTTTGTTCTCCCTCACGCCCGTCTGCTCCAATCCCCCCACGCCTATATACTACAGTGTACGGACAATCCCCTATTAAGCAAGATGGAAACCAACAAAGCACACAGCACCGCGGAGGATGGAAGCCCCCCGTCGTACAACAAGGCAGTCAAAGGCCAGCCAGAGCATGTCGCAACCACTTCCACGACCACACTGCATCCGGCACCAGCACACGACGAGTCCCTCGCGAGCATTCACAGGAGATTACCGAATCTTTGCAACGGTTGTGTTTCCGCGGCCGCTCGACCTGATTTTGAAGCAAGGATCGCCGCCGCCTTCGATACCTACCTTTACCGCGAGGGGTGCGGTTTGGAGCACCAAGCCTGGCTCTTCTCACCGGCTCAGCGGACCAAGAGGCAGGGCGCAAGGGTGTGCATCGCCCACGAAGGCGTGCTGCGAATTTGCGCGCACAAGACCGTTACCCTCCAGGAGCTATGTCCCCGGATCGGACGGATAACGCCGCCGTCTGGAGACGCCCCTATGGTTCACAGGATTATAGCGTCATGTAGGCATCCAAGCCATAGGACCCTTGGCTGCGGCTCCAGTCCAAAGGTGCTGGAAACAGCATACACTGAAGGCGGGAAATTCCTCGACTGGGGCTGGGAAACCAACATACGAGTACCGTCGGGTCGGAAGCCGACGGCACAGCATCTCCGAGACCGGTTCGCGAAAATGCGCCAGAAGGTGGGCAAATATATCGTGCCTCCCAGGACTCCGGGCGACCTCCCCGAGCTGCAGTCTATCGACACGGGGAAATGCGGGTGCGTCGAATACGAAGGCTCACAGCTTCTTCCTGGTGGTACCCCCGCGTGGCGAGGCAACTGCACGGAGACGCCATTCGCCGATTATCACATAACCTGGTCTTGTACATCTGCTCCTCAGGAAACATTGAGCAGGAATGTAATTCTCCACCGTTGCCCCTGCTCAACCCACGATGTCACATGCATCAAAGTCCGGTGGGGTTCGCGCTTCCTCATTTCTCGCAACTTCGACTCCTGGATGTACGAGTGGTGCGTCGCGCTCGACCCCGACTCGTACGGCGGCGGCATCACCAACGACGCCGTCTTCCGGAACATCACGTGGTGCGACTCGCCCGGCTGCATGAACTATGCACGTTCGGACTGGAGGTTCAGGAAGCCTGGGTATGGAAAACACAGCTGGGAGGGGTCAGCTGGGAACGGGAAGTCCAGAACGGTGTCAACGCCTGCCAGCATCAACCTCCACAAGACTGGGGGGAGAGAATGTGAAGGGAAAGGGAAACTGTAGATAAATAAAGTCAAGCGCCCAATTAGCGTCATCAACTTCACATAATTGGGCAAGAATCGCGTCCTTCAGCCCCGAAAACAGGATCAGCCACGCCGCATAACAGGCGCTGTAGCCGCTCGGTATTACGACGAGCATACCCAAAACTACAACACCTGTAAAGTCGTCAACAAGCTATAAATGTCAAAAACCTCGCCTCTCAGGTCCCTCTTGGCTGCGCTCGTTGCGTTTCGTCGCATTGCGCCTGCACGGCACTCCACCAGTGCGCATTGAGGCTCTGCTGCCCCACTGCCCCGCTAGCCCAGCCAGCACTGACGACATCCTCCACCCTCCACCGCAGTCCAAGCTCCAGCAGTCCTTTCGCGCAAGACGCCTGCTCCAATTCAAGCGACCATCACACACCTTGATGGCTGCCTTCGAAGAGTGGCCTCGACAACAGTTCCGATGGCGACCATTACCATGCGTCACATGCAGACTGGAAGCCGATGCACGGAGCTTGCAGAACGGTATGTCACAGCCAGTCCAGCGCATGTCCGCCGTACCTCCCAGGCTATGCCACCATCGATTCCTTCAATTGACCGCGCAACAGCCAACCCCCCAGGACCCATTGCGTTAATCCTTCGACCTAAACGCCGGACCGCCGCCTGCCTCCGATCAGCACGACAAAATCCAGCCGTCTAGTACCGCACCGGCTCCAAGCGTCTGCAAATCCCCGGCGAACAAACGCTCCCCGTCCACGGGGCGGCACTAGTTGAACACGCCCCACATGGCGCGACGCCAAGAAGCCCCTACGACCAAACCTCCGTAGCCGTCTCGGGACACTCGGCATCGCCAGGCCTCCACCCGTCTGCTCACCAGTTCGAACATGCCCCACGAGTGTTCGGCAGCAAGTAGCCTCAGCGGCCAGCCTCTGTGACTGTGCCTTGGTGGTCTTGCTGCGGCCGTCTGCTGCCAACCACGGGCCCACGAGTGGCAGTCCAAGGCAGCCTCGGGCCAACAGTTCCAGCACGCCCGTCTGCCAAGATGGCCCCAATTCTCCGGCCCAGTCGACGACCCTGCCACAGATCCTGTGCTACTATACCCCCATCGTCCTGCCGAGTCCACAACTGCCCTGGCGCGCGCCCGGCTCGGATCGACGCATCAAGGACCCACAGACGGCGCTGCGAAACGCGAGCCATCCCAGCTGCGGCACCGCCAAGGCCTGGAGACGGAGCAGCGGAGATCCAAACGGCTTCAGCGTCGGATTCGACACGAAGGGAACCACGGTAAACGGTGGTGACAGGGATGCTTGCGTACGGGGCGCCCGCATGTTAATACGTGCGTGATATGGGGAGACCACAACACGAGCGGGTTTAGATGCCAAGGTGGGAGGGAATCGTGCTGGGATGGTAGAGGAGGTTTTATCAGTGCACTTAGAACCATGGGTATTGGACCTGAGAGAAATGCTACCCTGCATATACGAGAAATGGGTGACTGCACCAGCCACGGGTTGGCCATCGACAGCTCCGCCCATTGCATCACTGCTCAGCCCCTCGGAGCTTGGCGTTCTCGTAACAGCCAGCTTTCTCACGTAAAGTGCATATCATCGCCGAAACTGGCTCCCATTACATCCGAGGGCAGGCTGGGGACAGAACGCTAGTACAGCGCGTCGGTGCTGGCATCCACTCAGCTTCAGTTTGGGGGATATGGAGCCGGTGCGGGTGACGTCGTCCAAGATACTTTGCGGTAGTTCTTTCTGCTTCGGCGGAGAGCTAACGCGTTTGGGAATTGCGCCCAGATGAGAGAGAGAGGTCGATACGCGAAGACGCCTCCTGAGAGATCATGATGCTCAAAGTTCGTATGCCACCCAGCGCGGCCTTGGCGGGCGTGGGCGGGCATAAAAGACGACTCTCTCCCGCTTTTGATCACGGGCAACTGGAATATGGTTGCTTGACACTTTGAGACCACACGATCCAAACACCAGAACATAACCCAGCAGCAAAGAAAAAGACAAAACGCGCACACAGGAAAACAGGCACAATGCAGATCAAGGTACTATCTAGCGCCCATAATACCCAGAAGCTACTTCACTAAAAAAAAAAAAAAAAAAAAAAAAAAAAAAAAAAAAAAAAAAAAAAAANAAAAAAAAAAAAAAAAAAAAAAAAAAAAAAAAAAAAAAAAAAAACTTAAGAAAAGACATGCCATTGCCCTTGGTGGAGTTAAGGGTGATCAAACAGAGTTCTCTCCAAAAGGGATCGTGGAGAGAGCGAGCGTAAACAGTTATTGACAAATCGTCTGGCACAATTACTCCCTTCCAATACCGACCAACCGCCCCGAGGCGTCCTGTACCCAAACTCCCACCAGGCTGGCGCGTCCAGGACGGCGAGATATCCGCCCTTCAGCTCCCCATTCTGGTTACCGCTCTCCAGCTCATGCGGCAGTCTCAAGCTGAGTTCGGGACTCTAGGGCGAAACGGTCATGGTTTCTACAGCAGTCGGTTCCCTCTGTGGCTTTGTCCGCTTCACCAGCTCCCTGCTTTGCTCCTTGTATCCAATTCCATGCCGTAGGTGCCCTAAATCTGTCTTCTCTTACAACGACAAAAACAGGAGGCGGCGGCCGCGATGGCGCCGCTGGCGGCGGTGACGCCCAGGTGGCGCCGGCGATGGTCCCAAGGGTGTTCCGGCTGGCGGGTTGGATGACGGTGGCGGTGGTTGGGGGCGTGGGCGGTTCAACAGGCTGCGGCGGCGCGGAAGTGATGCTATCAACGGCGTCTGCGAAGGTGGCCTTGGTCTTTTGGTCCCAGGCTACGCTTTTAATGTTCCTGTACGTCATTGACGGGTTCATCAGTGCACAAGTCTTGTTCTGATGCGATTGGTTTGTCATATGGCCATGGTTAACAGACACGGCATCTGCCAGGAGGAGGCGCTCTCTTATGAAATGTTTGAGTACCAGTCGCTGACACCTCGAGACTGTCGGTACTAGGGCGCATCGGGTACGTATCGGTCGTGTCATACGCCCATACCAAGTCCGTCATATCCAACATCCGCAATCCTTTGCTCCAGGGGTATTGATTCTGATGATCTTGGATGCTCTTCCCATCCACGGCAAGCATCTGCCGTCCCCCGACCCCTACCACGGCACAGACATGTTCCTTTCTTGAGAATATGGACGCCATCCTTGCGTCTTGGGGGATCTCGAACCATTAGAAGGCAGGAACCGGCAGTATAAGCGTCCTGGCCGGAACGTTTGAAGACGCCTCCAGTCGCCCTGGGCACTACCAGTCTCGATTGTCTACTGTGCGAGGTTCGCAAACGTAGCTCGGCGGCGAACTCGTGAATTGCGGGCAAGTATTTGCCTCCCCAGGTGTGGACGCTTTTGCCGTCTAGACTCAGCCACATCGAGATGCCGATTACTCCTTTGAAGCCCGCATTTTGGATGCGGACATCTCCATGCCGCCCGCTGTCCAGGGCTTGTTGAGAGGCAATGTCCAAGTGTGCATTTCTGGTTGCTGGCAGCAGCTTCTGGCTGAAGACATGCACTGGCATGCTGCAGCTTCGATACGCTGGCCGGATAACAAACCTACTGCTCATACTGTGACAGCCCATCGAGATCTTGGAATCATGGTAGCCCACAGTATCAGATGACAGGTGCATAAATCCGAGGCAATCAAGGGAGGAGGGGCTGGGAGAAGTGTGAACGGTAACCAGGCGAAGCTGCAGCTGACGAAAAGTGACCGCCGCCGTCTAACGTAAACCTGCAGCAGTGCCCGACGGTTGAACAGGTGCTACCAAGGCTGCGGCGGAGCTGATGGACAAGGAGCTTGGCTACGGAAGTCGACGCGACTATGTAGAGTCGAACCAGAGCGCCCAGGTTCAAAAAGATCACAAGATCAATAGTCGGGAAAGGGGCAGGACAGAGCGAGGTGCCGCTGACGTTCGTACTTTCATTGGTCAAGAGTTGCAGAACCTCTTTACCCGGCCATTGCTCCCTGGACCCAGATCAAAGCCAAGCCGGAAAGAAAAGGGAAAGCAGGAAAGTGATTGGGGAGATGGAGGCTACTGGTACGCACATCGTTAATATCACCGCCGACCATCAATGCCTAAGATAAACCGTGAATAGGGGACCACGCAGCATGCCGGCCTTACACCGGCGCCTTCCAATCAAGGTCTCGGCTGAAATTGCCCACAGCCGCCGGATGAGTTCCGTCCTCCTCCAGCTCCTGAGGCTGCCGGAAGCCTCGCTGGTGGGACCAAACACGAGGCTACACCGAGACCCGCTGCATGTACAGCATCGGCTGGGAGGCCTCCAGCTCCTGCTCCCATTCCCGGTTGTGGCTGGTTTTATCATTGGGGTCCGTGCCGTAGTGATCGGCCTCGGCCTCGACCGGGTTTTGGGGCTGCAGCAGCTCAAATGGCAGGACGTATCCGCCCTCTTGCTCGCGGCGCTGACATCTTGGTCTGTAGTAGCAGAAGTACACGATACAGACCGCGATTACCGCCAACGCCGCGAGGACACCGATGGAGATCCCCACGATCATGCCCACTGGAGGCGGATGGGTTGGGTCTACCGCGAGGTTGTCGATGGCGTCTGCAAACAGAGCTCTTGTTTCGTTCGTGTTCCACTGGATGTTTTGGGCGTTTCTGATAAGCTGCTGTCAGCGCCATCGCATCTTGTTTTCCTCTCCTGCGGACAGACACAGCAGAGGAGAGAAGGGTGGACTTACGCGATGTCCGAGTACCAATCCTTGACGACCCTTGGCTGCTTGTAGTCAGGGGCGTCGTGTTTGTGCTCCCCGCTCCACGTCAAGTTGGTCATGTCCAACACCTGCACTCCGTTCCCCCAAGGGTCCTGCCTCCACACGAAGTCGTCAAACCAATCGAAATCGATGCCGCCGACTGCAATCATTTGGCTCCCCCGCCGACCGACCACCGCGCAGGCGTGTGAGGTCCGCGCACCCTTCGTGGACGAGGGCGGGTTGCGGTCCTCTCGGAACCAATGGAAGCCAGGCACCGTCAAAACGTAGGTCTGTGCCGGGATCTGCTTTAGTCCCTCAAAGAGGATGATCTCGTAGCCCTTGGTATTGATGGCCTTTGCAGCGACCGCACAATGGAGCGTGCGAGGTGTCGGGATGTCACCAGTCGACGGGCAGGATGGCCAACCGGACATGACACGTGGGACCGGACGAACATTTGGAGGATCCCTGTAGATCATTCGATACCTATCCGAAAAAAGAAGCGCAGGACGCATCGCGCACCGTATGACCCTATGCCCGGCCACGAAAAGAGGGGATCGTGCGGCTGAACGAGTATAAAGAAAGATCCGATAGCATAAAGACAGAGGCGCCGCCGGCCTCGACATCGCCGCCAAGATCCCCAGATCCCAGCCCATCCCTGCTCACTCGCCTTTAGACGTCCAGCCGCCATCCCTATCCTCCAAATCCGACGGCAGCTTGAGCCCGTCGAGCCGGCGCGCCGAACCGTTAGTGTCGGCGTCCGAGTCGACCATGTCCAGATAGGCGTTACCCGTGCCACCCGGCGCGGGCGCGGCACCGGCTAGGTCCGCAGGATAGGGGACCTCCGCATCCTCCTGCCCGTCCGCATCCTCCTGCCCGTCCGGCACGCCGCTGTCCGGAACCTCCTCCAACGGCGGCGGCGCCCGGCGGAGCACGAGACGTCCCGGCTCGGGCTCGTCGAAATCGCCGACGTCAACCCGCCAAGCCTCGAGGTTGGAGCCGAAGAAGACCGAGTAGCGGCGCGTAAGCACGGGCAGTATATATTTATGGCCTATTCGCAAGCGGCGAGTTAAAACCGCGGGACCGCGCCGTCGCAAACAGGTCCAGCGGGCTGGGCAGCAGGTAGTCGACACTATCCAGCCGCCAGGAGAACGTGACGCAGTCGGGCCGGATGGCCCGCATCAGCGCGAGGCCGTCCTCGGTGCGACCCCCCAGGCCGTTGCCGAAGAGCAGACCGCGGCGGGCTTCGGGGTGTGTGGTGACCGAGGCGCCATGCGAGTTCTCCCAGACGACCGGGTTCGCCCAGGCCCGGCAGCGGATCCGGGAGACGTCGGTATTGGCGCGGCCACCGCTGACGGACCAGGGATGGAGTGGCTGGACTGGGGAGACGGCGGCGAGAGACCACTCTCTCCATGACAAGCACTGTGGCTGGTGCGGTCACTGCTACGGCTGACAGCAGGACGTCTCCACGAGCCTCGCAGTGCATTCGCGGGAGGGGCCAGCGTAGGGCAGACTCCGAGGTGGTGACGCCTGGCCTGACGGAGGATCGGCGTCGGTTGTCCGACTGCAGGGGCAGGCCCACACTGCTGATAAGGACTATCAGTACGTGACGGCGTCCCGAGGACACCAGGTGGTAGCAGGGGTCCAAATAAAAGAGCCAAGAGCGAAGGACTTACACCCCTCAGGGATCATAAAGGTTAGTCTTACAAAGGTACGAGATCTTCCACAGCGTTAACAAGCAAACTTGAGGTAGAGACCTGCGCTTAGTTACCCTGGTCTGTTATGGGTTAGGAAGTGGCAACAGTTCTGTTAACTTCTGTTTTCACCACTTTTCCTCAGAACCACAGGTTCCCTCGACGAGCTCAAAATGGGCGTGACTTATAGCACTAACCTTTATGATCCTTGGGACTTGTAGACCAAACGCAGGGGTCGTGACGGGGTTGAAAAGTGAGCGGCAAAGTAGTCCAGGATGTTCGCTCGTACTACGGCTGGGGGGCGTTTACGTGGGGTGGCATTCTGTTGGACTGCAGGCACAACACGGCCCCCTGGCACGGCCTTGGGGGCCGGTTTGTTTTAGGTAATGAGGAACGATAGCAGAAGGTTACGTTACTGTGTCAAGTCATTTGTATTTAGCTTGGGTTCCCTACGGGAACCCACCCTGATCCGACTCTAGATCATCGCGATTCATAGGGTGCCAATACAGTACAGGTTGGCCCCCAAGACCCTGTGGCGCCGTGCCATTGTATTTCGTGTGGTTTCGTTGCATATTTTTGGTTCGTGGCATCTCGATGGCGTCCTTATTACGCACCAGCGACCCGAAGTACTGCGGCTTCTTAGGGAGGGTCTCGATCGCTTTAAGGATCTGCTTTACGGGGCCCTCGTGGTCGCCCTCGGCCGCTGTCGCGGGCGAAAGCACGCCGACCGACGCCCCCGTACCAGTCCGCCACAAGCTTTATATGGTATAAATAATACGTCGTTTCGACACGCACCCTCCTGTTAAATAGCTGCTTCTCCTTTATTCTCGCCTGCAGCTCTTCGACAGCCGTAACATCGCCCAACACCGTAATACTGCCGGAGCTATTAACGCACGCCACCGTAACCCGATAATGCTTCTCCTATTTCAGCATCTTGATCAGCGGCCAGACGTTTCCGGGCCCGGCACTAACGGCCAGCATACCGCCCGGGAAATCCGGGCACGCCGCTTTGAGCCGCAGCACCGACTGCCGGGGAGGTAAGCCACTGCAGCGCACTCCTCATACATCAGGGCGCCCGCGGCGTACGCGGCCCCGATCGCGCCGCTCGAATAGCCCGCAACGGCATCGGGCCGCACGCCCACCCGCGCAATAAGTCCACCAGCGCCGGCCGGACGGCCGTACAGCCCGGCTGGCTGAGCTCGGTGTCCGAAATGCGCGATAATTTGGTGTCCCGCTCTATTAATTCTTCCAACAGGCTGAAGCCGGCGCCCAGACGCGCGAGGCAGGCGTCGAAGCGCTCGAGCGACGCTTTGAAAACGGGATATGTGGTGGTCGGCTCGGGGCCTATGATATGCCACTGGGTGCCCTGGCCCGTGAAGACGAAGCCGAGCCTAGGCGGTCTCGTCGAGCGGACTGGGTTCGCGGGCGACGCATTGGCGAAGTTGGAGATCAGGACGTTGCCCTCGCTCGCGACGACGGCGAACCGTACCCGCCGGAACAGATTTGATGGGCTGCCTTTTTTTTTGTTCCTTGTTTCTTGACAGAAACGAAAGCCGCGTGTACGGTTGAGGTGGATGGGCGTCAACAGAGTTTTTGTTGTCCCGGGCCTTGCCAGACGCGCCGGGTTACCTGATCCAGTGGGGGCGATTGTCTCAAATCCAGCGGCGCTAGACCAAACTACCTTCCGGTACCCAATGTCGACATGGAGTCAAATCGATCAACAACGGAGCGCACCCCGTGAAAAGTCCATTGCTAGGGGTTTCAGAACACGGATGTGGAGAGCATAGAGTAGAGTATCACGTGACGACACCTCCATCAGCGGCGGTCAGCCCGCAACGCTGGCTCCTACGACCCCAAGCAGTCTACCCCATATCCGCCTCGAAAACCACATCCGGACACGCCGAAGCAGCCTTACCGTCCTGTCATTTTCTCGTACTTAGTGGCACCGACAATGGCAGTTCGATGACGCCTTGCCTCGAAGTCCCCTCCGTGCCAAGGAGTCAGTCGGCCAGTCTGCCCTACATCCAGAGCCTTCGCTAGTTCCGAGGCTCTTCGCCAGGTTTTCCGTTAGTTGGCTGCTGAAATGCGCCATAAAACATGTTCTGGAAAAGATGGCCGGAGCCGATTTGGCCTCGTCGGCGTCCAACAAAGCAACCATCGGCAATCCCGCTGCCCAACAACGCTCCAAGTCGCCTATAAACCCCTCGCCGCCATGCCAACGCACCCGGACAGGCATGAGCGCGCCCCTGCCTCAGCTGCGCCCGATTATGGCGTCAAAAATGGACCATCCACCGCGCTAAACAATGCCGTGTGACTCATTATATTCAGCCAGGGTGCGTCCACCACAGCACTCCCAGAGGTACCTAGGTAGGTAGGCACGCCATAGGTACCTTGCTGCAGCACTTTCAGCTCCCACCCCTCCCAAGTTTATATCTAACTCGGTTTCCGCGCAAAATGACTCGAAATCAGGAAGGATGTAATTTATCGCTGCTGCCATTTCGTTCTCCGATAAATCTCCCATATTTTATTTCGATTTGAGGACGGCAAGAGATGGAGGGGAGCTCACGCAGGCAGCGCTCGCCGGACAATGGTGACATCAGCCGCGACCAACAACAATCGCGGTCGCGGCCTTTTCGGCATACTCTTACGGAAACCTACAGCCCTGACGCTTCTTTCCGGCAAAGTCGAGAAGATGAGAGACCCACCGCGACCCTCTTCCCCTCCACACGCGGCCGCGGCGACGCAGTCGCGCCGGCATCGCTTGCGGCGGAAGATCCCCAATCTCCAGGGAGCCCCTCAAACCGACAAAACAGTGCACCCGCAATACTTCCCGTCGGCCCCAGCGCCCCAGCGCCACAAGCACATGGCTTCCGGCGGAGTCCGACCGAGTCCTACGCCCCGATCACCAGGCCCGGTGCTGGCATCGGGCGGGCGCCCTCGCCCTTTCAGAATGAGTATGGCGTTTCACCTGGGGGCGCCGGCGCCGGCGTGGCAGACCAGCCGGACGGCGGCTTCACCATGGGAGGCGGTGGCCCTGTCAGCTATAACGACGATGATGAGGACCGCCGGATCCAGCGCCAACGGCCCGCCGGCGGCCTGAAGCGCTACGCAACCAGAAAAGTCAAGCTGGTCCAGGGATCCGTTCTCAGCATCGACTACAACGTTCCCAGCGCCATCAAGAACGCCGTCCAGCCCAAGTATCGCGACCTCGAGGGCATCAACGAGGAGTTCGTCAAAATTCGCTATACCGCGGCCACCTGCGACCCTAACGACTTTACTCTCAAAAACGGCTACAACCTGCGCCCGTGGATATACTGCAGGCACACCGAGCTTCTGATCGCTATCACCTACTACAACGAGGACAAGATGCTCACGTCCCGCACCCTGCACAGCGTCATGAAGAACATCCGGGACATTGTCAACCTCAAGAAGTCGACCTTTTGGCATAAGGGCGGCCCGCCTGGCAGAAGATTGTCGTGGTTCTGCTGTTTGATGGGGTGGGCAATGTTGACGATGGTGTCCTCGACGTCCTCGCTACGATAGGAGTCTACCAGGATGGAGTGCTCAAGCGCGTGGTCGACGGATCCGAAACGCAGGCGCACATTTTCGAATACACGACGCAGCTCTCAATCACACCCAACAGCCAGCTAATCAGACCGGTAACGGAGGACAGCACAACGCTTCCACCCATCCAGGTCATCCTGTGCATGAAGACAAAGCGCGCCGGCAAAATCAACTCGCACCGGTGGCTGTACAACGCCTTTGACCGGATCCTGAACCCCGAGGTCATTGTGACTGTCGACACGGGCACGAGACTGTGCAGGTATGCGCTGCTGAAAATCTGGGCAGCATTTTTTAACGACAAGGATCTCGGCGCCGCGTGCGGGGAGATAAGGTGCCACACAGGCAAGAGCAGGGCCGGTTTGGTGAACCCGATCGTGGCGAGCCAGAATTTCGAGTACGTGGTCGCGTTCCAGCTCGAGAGGTCGTTTGAGGCCGCCATCGGGTGGCTGACCGTGTTGCCCGGCGCCTTTTCTGCATATCGGTGGGTGCTTGATCCTCTGTTCGCACCCTGATTCACCGCTCCAGTGGCTGACTAGCTCCTGT
Organism: Magnaporthiopsis rhizophila; assembly: GCA_003049465.1. Classification (NCBI taxonomy): domain Eukaryota; kingdom Fungi; phylum Ascomycota; class Sordariomycetes; order Magnaporthales; family Magnaporthaceae; genus Magnaporthiopsis; species Magnaporthiopsis rhizophila. The sequence goes on along the minus strand of PYSS01000087.1, from coordinate 116,753 downwards.
TACCACCAACAGCTTCCGCGCCATCATGGGCTACCCCCTCGAGTGCTACTTCCACGGCGACCCCTCACTCGCCCGGATATCGGTCGGTGGGGGCGCCGGCGCGACAGCCTTTGGCGCCAACCGCTTCCTCGCCGAGGACCGTATCGTCGCCTACGAGCTCCTGACGAAAGCGGGTCAAAAGTGGCACTCCGACTTCATCAATTCTGCGCGCGCAGAAACCGACATCCCCTGCACCACGGCCGACTTTATCGGCCAGCGTCGTCGATGGCTCAACGGCGCCTTTACATCCACGCTCTATTCGATCGGTCGGTTCCACAGGATGTACCGGAGTGGGCACAGTATCGCCCGGCTGGCCGCCTTCCACGTCGAGCTCGCGTACAACCTCGTCACATTCCTCGTCGCCTGGTTTTCGCTGGCGGAGTACCTGCTCACCATGTTCGTCGTCAATGACGTCACGGGTAACCCGCCTGATGGCTCGGGCGCGTACGCCTGGCCCTTTGGCCCCGCGACCCCAGTCTTCAACGGCATCATTCAGTTTGTCTACATCCTCGTCGTGGTCCTCCAGTTCGTTCTGGCGCTGGGAAGCCACCCGCGCCGAGAGCGAAAACTTTACCTCCTCTCCTTTATAATCTTCGCTTTCATCCAGCTCTACCTTTTCCTCAACCTCACCTACCTCGTCAAGCGACTCGTGGACTTCCGGCGGGAAGGGGCGGGCGCCGAGAGCAGCTACAATTATATAAACGAGTACTACTCCGACGTCGGGCCCTGGACCGTCCTCATCACGGGCGTGTCCGTGTTCGGGGTGTATATCGCCGCCGGAATCCTCCACCTTGACATGTGGCACCTCTTCACGTCGTACGCGCCCTACCTTTTCGTCCTGGCGTCCTACATCAACATCCTCGGCATCTATGCTTTCAGCAACACCCATGACATCACCTGGGGCCGGAAGTCGGGCCGGCAAGACCTGAACGACGACTTTAGGCACCCGCTGCGCCCTCCAGCCCGGGCGTCCGCAAGCAGACAGGGCGGCGTGGTGATCGAGGAGGTGCAGAAGCCGCAGGAGGATATCGACACACAATTCGAGGCGGCCGTCAGGCGCGCCCTGACGCCCTACGTGCCGCCGACAGAGGAGGACGGGGACGGGGGCGCGAAACCGCGCAATACGACGCCCGAGGATGACTTCAAGAGCTTCCGGACGAAGCTCGTGGGGGTGTACATATTCTCCAACTTCTTGATGTGCGCTGTCGTGCTCAACGACAGCTTCCAGTCGCTGAGCTTCCTGGGGGACCCTTATTGGCACAAGATCTGGTTCTTCCGGATCTGGATGTGGGCGAATGCCGGAGTGCTGCTGCTGCGGCTTGCCGGATGTTGCTGGTATACGGTTTTTCATCGTGGATGGCGGTTGTTTTGGAGATATTAGCCCCCTACAGCTAGAACCATTCAAAAAAAAAAAAAAAAAAAAAAAAAAGAGTCGATTGCACCAGGGTAGCGATGCCAACTTGCGACGGAACATCGACGGTGCTTAAATCTATGCTGCTGTGTGCATTTCGGAGATTCTGACGGGGTGACGGCGTCTTCTCGACAACAGCGCCTAGGGCCAATCATTGCCAGGAAATGAAGGAGATAGTTGCCAAATGAATGACGAAGCCCTCCCCTTTGCCGCCTGAGGAGGCATCATAAGTACGTGAGCGCCCAGGATGGGATGCTTTCCATGAGGATGGCTCGCAGCTACAGCATGTCAGACTACGTTAGATGTGGGTAGGCTACAAGTCACGGTCCGCGAATTCCCTCCACGTCCGGGGTCGGTCGTATTCAACCTGAAAGCCCATCTTCTCCAGTTTGATCTTCATTATTTCGCCCATTGCGCCTTTTTCGTCCCACCCATGCTTGTTCCAACCCCAGTCAGCATTAGACGTGCCCTCCTCCCTCAGCTCGCATTGGCCGAAGTCAACTATTACGAGGCGGTACCTCCGCTTAGCGGTCACGTCCCTGGCCACGAGCATATTATCCGGCCGCACGTTCCTGTTGACCACCTTGCTTATGTTAAGAATGGTCCCGGTGGCCTGGACCGCGCGCGAAACGAGGTAGTTCCACTCGGAGCGGTCGACATGCTTATCTATATCGGACATACGGAAACCGTCAATATACTCGAACAAGATACCTGGCACGGTGAAAAGCTCCGGCGCCTCGCCAAGGGGATCGCCGCCCGCCATATTCGTAAAACGCTTAACTTTCGAATAAAGCTTCAGGATTCGGTGGCCCTGATGCTTATGCAGCTCCTCGTACACCTCGGCCTCCAGCTCAAAATCGTCCTTAAGATCGTCCCACAGCGTTGCCTCCTTCTCCGCAGTGCTCCATATCTCGAAGCCGTTATCCCCGCCGTCCCGTATTCCGCAAGGAAGGAGGGCGCGTCGCCGCTGCGAGGAAACTCCAGCAGCTGATTCTCAATCTCGGACATCCACTCCCGAGAGATACTGGTGGGCGGAGCGATGGTCATACAGCTTCAGAAAGGCTTGGCTGGGGAGATCGAAAGAGGCAGGGTGCGATAAGATATTCACAGCCATGACAGTGCCCAGCGAGAATTCAACTGGGAGAGCATGGATGCGGATTTCGATGGCCGCTCCAGAAGGGGTCGAGCGCAAAGAGAGAGTCCGTCCTGTCTCGTATATGGTATGTGGTGGGCGAGTGATGAAAAAGGAAGGCAGGATGAAAAAAAGGAAAGTGTTGAGCCAAAAAAGCTCAGCATTTGGCTGCGTTGATGAAGAGCCGAACAAAGAAGACGAATGTGGTTCCTGGACACGACGAGAGACGAGAACACTTGTTGCCCTTAGGGCATTTTCCGTGCTTTACATTCTGAAAGAAAAAAATCTTCGTATTTTTTTTTCCAATAAATTTCTAGTCTTGGAACATTGACCGAATTTTCGTAATATAAGGGCCACGGAGCCTGCCGCCTGTTTACAAATATAAAAACAAGAAGACTTTTATTGTTCGCACACGGCGTAAGTGTGAGCGCCGAGCTGATTTCACCTACACAATCCTAATCTTACTTGGTGCCAAGATGCCCCGGATCCGGTCCCACCGCTCCAAGTACATCCCTCCCGTACCAAAAGAAAACGAACCTATCCGTCTAAAAGACTGCCCATCAGGGGTTTTTAAAAGAATCAACCCGAAACAGTAGCCATAAAACTCGGTCTCGCCGAAACGGTCGCCACAAGGCTCCTCGCCATTCGTTTCTCAACATACCAGAATCCATATGGCTGGTCTTTCCTGACGAGGCCGGGAGACGTCGGGCTCCAGGGCATCGAAGCACCCAGATATTCCCAAGAACTCGATGCTAGGGTCCGAGGTGACGCGGTAGTCCGAGATGGCGCCGATTCGGCCCCTGACGACGATCAAGCCTCCAGTGACGGAAGAAAACGGACCCGCTGAGGCGTCCCAAAACGTCTCGGCCTCCAGAACAACCAAGTCGTGGCAATGTGTGGAAGTGTGCTTGGATGCGTCTCCGGGGCGCACCTTTCCCTCGCCAGATGCCCACGACCAAGACGGCGCCCTGTAGGCTGGACGCGCCTGCGGAGGATCCACCATCTCCCACCGCAGCGCACAAGGCAAGCCTTGGCGCCGGATCCCCGCGAGATAGCTCTGGGGCCGCGGGTCTCGAAAGGTGTTGTTGGCAAAGTCCTTTGCCAGGGCGGAAATCGCGACGAGCTTGTCGGAGGGCACCGTCAGCCTGCGCGAAGAGTATTTCTCGATCACTACGTTCCAGGGCCAGTCACGATCGCCCGAGGATTCAGTGCGCCGCCAGCGGAAAATGCTATCGATTTGCATGTCGAAGCCGGTAAAGTCAACGCTGGCGCTGGCGCACACCATCATGACTGAGTGCAAACCGAGGTGCAGGTATCTGCTTGAAAAGTACGCTTTAAAGGGACTCGGCACGTTTCGACGAGGAGCTTCCGTTTATGGGCAATCGGGGCGCGGAGGTTGGTAGATTACCTTCTTGTAGGGTCCTGTCACGCGGATCCCACCTCGACAATCATTGGGGCGCCTACAAAGGCAGCCAACAAATACACAAGAACCTCGCAGTAGATAGGCGCCTGACCCCGTAGTTAGGAGACGCGCTCTCGGGACGCGTACCCTAGTCCGGGGACCGTACCCGAGTCAGGGACGCACGGGCCCCCAGTCCCTTTATATAATGGGGACTACCCAAAGGCCCCGGATCGCTTGAAAGGGGGAATTCCTCTTCAAGCATCTTTTAAAATTCTAAAAAATTAATTAGCAAATATAGGATTTTTCTCAAGCCTGTATTTTGCACCCTTATTACAAATAAATCTTTTTTCCCTCAGGACCGCCCTGTAACAGCCTTTTATTTTTCCTCCTAAATTTTGGAAAGGTTGTCCCAGCAAAAATCCACCCCCCCAATAAGCCCAATCGCTTTTCTGTTGGCCACCATCTTTAAAAATGCTGCTGCAATATTACACTTTTGGGCCGCAAATCCAACAAGCACCTAAAAAAAAATCCCAAAACAAAAAACAAGAAAAGTTTTATTAATACCTGGATACCAGCATTATCCACCCCAGCTTTTTTTAATACCTGTATTGCATATAACCCACCGTTTTAGGATTCCCTCGATATTAATACCATTTTATAAAACTTAAAAGAAAATTTTAAAACTGATATTTTAATCGGTTTACCCATTACGGAGCCTTATTAAGGATAATAATCGGCCTTTTATAAGCTGCCTGCCCTTTTATCGTTCCCCAAATCCAGCAAATGCCAGCGGACCTCCCTAAGCAAATTTCCATAATAAAATTCGAGCTATACTATTATTTTCCCCACCGCGATCCGTTTTATAAGCAAAAATTGTTTAACCCAAATCAAATGTGAATAATATGCTTTAAAATAAAACCTTAAGGATAAACTTAAAACCTTTAACAAAAATTTTAACCTTGCTTTTAATTTAATACAAACCGTTTTTGGCAAAATAAACCAATAATAATATCAAACAGCAAAATTTTTAAAATAAAGCACCAAAAAACAGGTTTATAACCTCAAAAAACAAAACGGATAAGTTAAATGCGCTATTAATATTATCGAAATGCATTTTTGTAACAAAATAATTTAGGTTATAAATTTTTTTATGCAAAAAATGGACAAAAATTAACAAAATTTTGCAATTTTGATATAAATGGTATCGGATACCACCAAGGGAATTTTGAAAAATTTTTATAACTTTATTAAAATATACGAAAATTTTATCCAAAAATTTGATTATATTTTTGGAACATTTAAATCCGAGATTAAAAAACTCCGAAAAAAGGTAAATAATATCATTTTTTTAATATATGGTTTAAAAACGGATATATAGGATATAATATTTATTAATAACTTTAATAAATGTTATAATATTTTTGCCCAGGATATTTAAAAAAGCATAAATATTATTAAGGAATACGATAAAATTATTATTATTTTTTAATATAACCTGGGAATCTTTTATAAAATATATAAAAATTAAGCCAGAAAAATTATTCGGATCTTTTTTTTTCCGTTGCCACCCTTTTATATGGAAAGCAAACGGCCATTTATTGATAATTTTATTATAATAAATAATAATTTAACAGGTATAACCGGTATGGGCAAAACCCCCGAGGTACTTATGCAGGAAATTATATAATGGGAATTTTTCCGGTTATTTAAACCAAAAAGCTTCCATTTTAAAAATACTAACCAATTTTGCAACAAATAAAATACCCCAATAATAAATATAAACGAAACACTTATTTTATATGCCCCCCTAATTTTTGAAAAATTTTAAAAAAAAGGTAAAGGATGATAATTAACCAAAATTAACCCTGATCAAAATTATCCAGCTATATTGCAGGATTTATAATATAAGGCATGGCTGAAAAAAATTTATCAAAAATTTATTATTAACCATACGGCAATTTTGGCCTTTCAAAAAGGTATTCCGGATTAGGCCGCCATTCCGGAAATTGTTAAAAAATAATTAGGAAAATTTCGGAAATAATACAAAAATATCCGTATCATTTATTAAATTGTGGTTTAAATAATTCAAAACCAGATTATTTTTATCCATATATAATCCCAAAAATTCGAGAAAAATATAATCGAATAAAATTACCGATTTGCGGAAAAAATTTGGAATATTTTAACCAAAATAGCCCGGAATAATCTGGTTAGGGAATATACTTTTAACCAAATTACCCAAGCCCAAAAAAATTACCAAACGGTTTTAATAATTATACATACCCGTTTCGAATTAATAATGGCGGATATGAAAATTTGGGCAAAAATAATTAAAGGATAAATTTAAAATATTAAATAATATTTTAAAAATACTAAATAGCAATAAAAATAAATAAAATATCGACAAAATATTATAAAAAGGCAAATTACCAAATTAGCAGCTTAATAAAAAAATAGGGCTATTGTTTTATAAGGATTTACCGGAATATAATACAGGCCAACCACCAACCCAAAACCGAAATTATCCTGGTTATAATAAAATTACCCCCTATTTTTAGGCAAAAAATACCGGTCGGGTTACCCAAAACTTTTATTATTCAAATATTATTCGCCTTTCTTATATAAAGCAAAACCAATACCCTTTTTAGGGATATATTTATACTAACCAAAAAAATAAACGTTTATTTATCCAAGCCCTTTTTGGTTTTTAAAACCACCAGCTTTATAAAAAAATATTAAGCTGCTATTATTTCGAAAAGCTTTTTGCAAGCTATAAATAAATATATTTAGCAGGTTTTTATGGAATAATTGGCTGGGGTTATCCCCGACCCTTTTCGGAATACCCCGGCACACCGCAAAACGGGACCACCCAATAATAATAACCCTTTTTTGGATAATAAGGGGCCTTAGGGCGGCCCTAACCGAGGGCTTTTACAAAAACCACCCCAAAAATCCCCCAAAAGGATAAAATGCATCTTATTCCCCTAAGGAAAACCCAATTTAAAATAATATAGGCAAATATATTTTAACCTTTCAGTTAACCTGAAACAACCGCCCTAATTCGACAAAAATAAAGCTGAATTTAAAAATTAATAATTTTAAATAACAGCTTATATAAAAGCCATACCCGAAAATTTTAAAAACGATAAATATAAAATAATATGGATCGGATTTTTATTAAAATGGCAGGCCTTTCGGTTTTATATTATTTGCGTACAATTTTTTGCTATTTTAAATTTGGAAAACACCTGGAAATATTATGCTTTTATTATGGAGGATTATTATAAAAACACCAATAAAAAACAAATAAAAGCCGATAAAATGCGGGCTTTTAAATATAAAAGGAATATTATTAATTATTTTACCAAGCTTAACTAATATAATTATATTGCCAAATGGATTAAAATTACCTTTAAAAATTATGTTTGAAACGCTTTGCCCGACAGAATTATTACCTTGGTATATTTTTTTTAAAAAAATATTTCTGTTAATAATACCAAATTTTTAAAAATTTATTAAAAGGCAGGCATTATTTACAAACAGATGCAGGCTAATAAGGTTTTTACGAAAAAAATACCGGCAAAAAGCGAAAATACGAAAAAAAAAGGGGAAAAACAAGCCTGTTTCGATATAAAAACGCTCGAATGCAGGCCAACCCTGCAATAAAAGCTCCAAAACCCGCCAAAATTAATCCTTAAACCTAGCTGGGGAACAAAAGAAATTTACCCCCGGGAATAAAAAAAATAATATATGGCTTTCGGTAAAACAAGCCTTTAAAAAATAAAATAAACCGATATTAATAAATAAAAACAAAGCAAATGTCCGTGCTAAAGGTGCAGCAACTCCAGCCACCATACCCTTATTTATTTCGCAAAAAAGGATATTAATGGAAAATTATTGCCTCCGGCGCTAATCAAAATTTTATCCATTTTAACCCCACGGATTATTAATAAAAAATTTGCTAAAATGCTTCCTATTAAAAAGTTGGCCATAAAAAAACCCAAGCTGGCAGCGGTTATTTTTGCGGATTTTTTTTTAAGGTTTTTACGAAAAACAAATCCAATAGCAATTGCTAATAATCCTAATTTGCAGCACCCGATAATCAGTTTAGAATAGGTTATTAATCCATTATAATAATGCAAATTTTAGCCCCAGGATCCAAAAAGGAGATATTTATCAAAGCCTTTTTGGATCCAAAAAATATTACCGCATTTATCTTTTATAAAATTGCCGAAAAAATAAAGCCCTTTATTAAATTATGCAAATTTTCTCGAGCAGTGCTCGAAAATAATTATGCCCAGTTATAATTAACCGGGAAAATTTATATGCCTAACGTTATTATTTGGTATTAAATTTATTAATCCAAAATTGCATTTGAAATTATGGATATAAAACCAGATTATAAGGTTATTTTTTTATATTAATAATTATAATAATACGAACCTTTCGAATTTTGGAAAAATCCGACAAATATTTGATTTAATCATTTAAAATATAACTTATGCAATATAACTAAAAAAAAATTCGCAATTATTAAAATCAGGACAAAATTTTTACCACCGATCCCACGGTTATAACCGTTATCAAAATATTGGCCAAAGCCAGCAGCGAAAAATTGGCTCGATAAACGGTACCCGATAAATTTAAAAACTTTTTTTTTATTATATAGGATAAAGCAATAATGCGTTTGCCCGACCATTAATTTTAAAATTATATTATTAAATTTAAAAAAGGAGCTATGCTTGCCTGGGGGCTTATATATAATATAAGCGCCAAAAAACTTAAAATTCTCAAGCCCTAAATTTAAAAATAACTGGAAACAGGACAAATAAAATATTTGATAGCTTTTTGCAAAGCCTTTTTAATATTTGCTGCTAAAAAGGACCCTACCGAACCCCCCAAAATAATAATAAATTACTGCAATATTAACGCAAAAATTATCCCAATCTAATATTTTATTCCATTTATTACAAAATTTTAAAACAAATTTAAAATACCCGATAAATAACCAAAATTAACCTGAAAACTGGCTTTAATTTGGTTAAAATAAAGGAAAACCACGAATAAAAAACAGTATTCTGCTGCAAATATAACCTTTTCGAATATATAATTATACTAATAAGGCTTATTAATACACCCGTTACTTTTTAAAATATAATAAACCATATTTTTATGGACCTTTTTAATGCAAAAATTTTAATTTACCTAAATAATATTCTGATTTATGCCGAAACAAAAAAAAATACAATAATTTGGTCCGGAAGGTTTTTTAAAAACTAATAAAAAATAACCTGGCAATAGCTCCCAAAAAATGCTACTGGAAAATTCAGAAAATAAAATTTCTGGGGTATATTATTGGCCTAAATGGCATTTTTATGGATCAGTATAAAATTGATGCTATTAAAAATTAAAAACCTTTATAATAGTTTAAAAATTGTTAATCTTTTATGGGGTTTGCCAATTTTTATTAACGGTTTATCAAGGGGTTTTTTAAAATAGTAAAATTATTGATAATAACCAATGTTTTTCCAAAAAATTAGTGGTAATAAACCCCGGAAATGCAAAAGTTTTTCGATATTTTTAAACAAGCTTTTACGGATTTACCAATATTATGCTACTTTGATTTAAACAAATCAGTTATTATCAAAACCGATTTATCCAATTTTGCTTTAAAAGCAATGCTATTATAAAAAAAAGATAATAAAAAAATATATTCCATTGCCTTTTATTTTTGTAAAATGTTTCCCGCAAAAATAAATTACAAAATATATAATAAAAAGCTATTAATAATAATAAACTATTTTACAAAATAAAAGTATTATTTGGAAAAAGCCGAATACCGTATAAAAATATATACCAATTATTAAAACTTATTATATTTTATAATAGCCAAAATTTTTAACCCCTAATAAATAAAATAAGTATAATAATTTGCGGGGTACTGGTTTATGATTAATTATAAACCAGGTAAACAAAACGGCAAGGCTAATATATTATTTTGATTAATATAATATTAATTTAAAAAAAAAAGGATAAGGACCAGCCGATTATAATAATTTTACAAAAAAAATACTTTTTTTAAACAAAACCAATTATAAGGGCCGTATTAATCTTATTAGCCCTGGCCCGCTTATATAATATCCCAGTTATCCAATAAACCGATACTTTTATAACCAAAATAATAAAAGCTGCCAAAAATGACCCAAAATATTAGGAATATTTAAAAACCCTAATAAAAATGGAAAAAATAAAAGAATAATTTTTTTATTATCGGAAAAAATTCTGGGTTCCCGCTAGATTATAATAAAAAATTTTGGAATTAAAATATAATATTAAAATAACCGGATATATAAGGATGGATAAAATTTTTAAATTTATTATTTGCCATTTTTGGTAGCCAAATATTAAAAGTTTAGTTCGAAAATATGTAAAAAATTGTTTGAAATGCTAATATAATAAAGCTTTTAAATATGCTTTTTTCGGCCTTTTATAATTATTAAAATTATATTATGCCTTAAAAAATCTAATAAATTTAAAGGTAAAAAGTTAACGCTTTACAATATTAATTACCTATTTATAACGGAGATCGATTATACAGATGCGGGCTAATTCCAACGGGTTTAATATTATTGCCTGGGTATTAGCGCTATCCGTATGTACCATAAGTATTTTTCGCTAAAGGTATCCAGTTTTTTTCAAAATACCCTCGATCCAAAATAAAGCCCGGCCCGTTGGTAAAAAGTTAACGAACTTTGCTTTCGTTGTTAATATTGTCACAAAAATTTGCTTTTTTAATTACTAATAAACAGGACCATCCGCCAGTATAACGATCACACCGCCTGTAAATGCTTTTATACGAAAGCAATTAGCGAATAAGGCATTTTTATAAACCTTTAAACCCATTGCTTTAATGCTATAAGTAAAACCGCCATAAATAAGCGCAAATTTTTTGGTGCCGATAATATAATGCCAAAAATATTTCAGCAATACCAAATATTTATTACCGGGATTAGTATTAATTTTTTGCAACTTTTTTACGGTATATATAATATTAAGGCAAATAATACTAACTAAATAACCAATATTTGCTATTTCCAACTGGTAGCACAGAACCTTTTTGTACAGGAAAGGGTTCCAAATAATTAGTATTATAAATCCAAAAGGCCAGGGCATTTTTATTATTTTCAGGTTTTTCTGTCCGTATTTGGTAATAATTTTATTAATATAATTATATTAATAAAAGTTTATAATCCTTCGCTAATAATCCCTTATAACCTGTATACCAAAAAATATTTTTGCATTACCCAAAAGGGTTATTTTAAATCGGTTACCCATTTCGGTAATAATAATTTTAATTTCTGTAACCGTACGGGCAATAATCTGAAAATTATCCATATAAAATAATAATATAACACCCATCTTTTTTTTTATAATAAAAGTAAATATTTTGATAAATTGGCCTAAAATTAAATATTTTAAGCTCCGGAATAATCGTTTAATACCATTATAAAAGCAATTTGCAAAAACTGTAAAATGCTTTTTTCAAACAGCAATAATAACCTTTTTGCCCAACCGGAAATACCCTAAAATTATTATACGTATATTATAATATTATTAAGTATAATACCACTAAAATAAATAGCCACAAAATTAAATTAGCGGTATTTAAAATTATTAACAGCCATAAACATAAAAAATACCCTTATAAATATTATATAAATAATTATTGCGTATATTATAGCCTTATCCTTGCCTAAAATATTGTTATAATTGCTATAAATAATCCAGCGCATTTTAATTTTTTTAAAAGTGCTATTAAGCATTAATTTAAGCATATATACCCATTTGCCCGGCAATATTTTAGTATTTAAAAGCAATTTTTTTATTATCCACGTGCCTTTTTCAAATAGCATATTAATTTATTTCTGTATTACCAGTTTATAATATTGCTTATATTCGGCTTTATATTTTACTGCATTATAATAATAAACTGGAATATACAGTATTCCTGGCACCGTAATAATACCAAAAAGCACAAAATTGAAAATTTCGGGATCGCTAATTTTTTGGGGCAAAATAATATTATTATCCGGATATATAACATTAATAAATACAAAACCCGTTTTTCGGGCAATTTTTTCGGCAATTTTAATATCCGTATCAAGGCTATAAAAATTTTTATCATTTCCGGCCCTTTTAAAATTATCCGGATCCTTTTCCGCCACCTTTTTAATATTTTTGGGCTCAAAACGAACTATTATAAATATTTTTATAAGTTTTTTTTTTGCAAATTTTTGGTATTAAAATATCTTTATAATATTTAAAACCTGTCAAACGCTTCCTTAATTTCCGGTTATTTGGTAAAAGCGGCGGCCGTTTCCTGCAGGTCCTTTTTTTGGGCATTACGGGTACCGTAACCCTTTTATTACCGTGCTTGGAAATTTTTTCGGGTATTAGCATGCCCGGACCGGCAAACTTTTTAAGCTTTGCAGTAATAAGCTTTTTATTTTTTGTTTTAATCTCCCCGGTCTTTTTTGTAAATAATAAATTATTATTATTTTTATGACCGGCAATATTGCTAATTACCCTAATATTATTATTATTATTATTGCTAAAATTAGCAGTTAAGCTAATATTATAAACCCAAATGCCTATTATAAAATAAAAATTCTCGATAACGGCTTTATTAACCTTATTAATAATAATTGCCTTTTTAATAAAATTATAAGGCAATTTCCGGTATTTATCGGCACCTTTATTAATCCGTGCATCACAGTAACGGAAAATTTTGTCAGTACCGTCCGGTTTCACCAGTAAAATTTTGTTATAAAGGCTTTCCCAGCTTATAAACCGGCCTTTTATTGCCCTGGGGGCTATTTTGTCGGTTTTGGCCTATTTGCCATTTTTGATCAGCACCCAGGCAACCGTGCCCCAAATGCGAAGGGTACAGATTAATAATTGGTAATATTCCTTATCAAAACCAATTATTTTTGCCCATGCTTTGTGCAAATTTTCCTTACTGCCAAGCACTATATTCGGAGTATAATTTAACACCCTCCTTGCTATTTGCAAAATATATACCTAATACTTTTTATACAAACTGTTAGTATTAATCCTGGTGCAAGCTGTATTAAATATAATACGGTTAGTATATTTAATAATACCGTTTATTTCCGGGCATTACACCGGGCTAATTTTATAAACCTTGCCTCGAACGGTGCAATAAACCTTCAGTTTTTCTGGATTAAATTTTATACTACCATCCATATAAATTATTTATATTTTAATACCTGACTAAAACTTAATATAATTAATCCAATTGCAAACCTTTGTAAAAATTTCCGTATTAGTTTTGCTAATTGCAAAAATCACCCAACCAAAAATAATTGCTTTATTAATAATATGAACGGCATAATTATATCTGCCGTACAAAATAAGCGAAATAATTAGTATATTTATATAAATATAGCCCAAAAAGCAGGTAATATAACAAAAATAACAATTATCGATAATTTGGGTCGCTTTGCTCTCCAAACAACCGTTACAGGTATATTTTAATACCTTAAAATAATTAATTTTAATACCCGCAGCATAACAAGCTATTATCACCACCTTTTTATTAATATATATCAGGCACCAATATATTATTATATAAAGTACCAAACATTTTATTATGGCCGGTGTATCAGCCTCCGTCGATCGGTCTCCTTTACTAGGTGCATTGCCCAAAGCCACAAAGCCCAGGGACGCACCTACAGGCATATTAACATTAGCAATTAATATATTATTATTAATCAGGTAACTGCCCAACCATTTGCTATCAAGCATTACAAAATAATCAATTTGATCATTTTTTAAACCTGTTTTATATATCCTGCTAAAATTAAAAAAGTTAAAAAAAAATTTAGCCATAAAAATTACCTATAGGATAATTATAATAATGCTCGCCTTATTATACCAATATATTTTAACGGTGCCCTTTTTAGCAAAAATTTGGGCGCTGCTATTAGCCATAATAGCATTATAAACAACTTGCACTTTTTTAACAAAATAAACCATTTGCAGTTATTAAAATAATACTTAAACAAACCAAAATCAATTATTGCAATATTACAGGCACTATTAATATTGCCTAAAACAATATTAATTATAATATACTAACTGGCACTGCCCTAATTAACTGGCACACCACCAGTATAATCGGTAACCTTTGGGTTAATTATAACCTTATTAACTGCTTTATTACTTTATTAAAAACGCCGCTCCGGATATTTGGCCTTTCAGGCCTCCTTAAATTTAAGGTGCAAAAGTTAGCAATTATTATTACTATTTTTATAATGCTTACCATACCTATCATAATAAAAGGCACACAAAATAATAATACAATCCTTTTTATTATAAAACTTCAGCTTCTCCCTTATTTTTTAAAATCCCTCCACTTTTTTATTAATATTAGCCATAACCCTTAACTTCAAAACCTTTATAACCGCCATATTTTTAAATATTTTCGAAATAAAATTAGCAAAAGTGCAGCACTCGCCCTTATAATTTCCCAAAATTATAACCACCGCAAAAAGGTAAATAGCACTAAGCCCGTTAATAAAGCTCCTTATAAACATTCGATCCGAAATATTAATATTAGCCTAATTTAAAGCTTGTTTCACCTATAACCAACGGTCCGTATATTTTTTAATATTACTGTTAAACTTTTCCACGGAAATTATATAATATTTATCAATCAGGGCATCAAAACGGCCGTTAATAATAATTTTAATAATACTAATTATTTTATCCCAAAAAACCTTTGGATTTTAATCCTCATTATTTTTGGGGCAATTCCAACCGGCTTTTTCCAAATTCATAATCACCTTTTTAATATTATTACGGATATAATACCATATTAATATCCTTTTAAAAACCTATAACTGTACGGCTTTATTGTTTTCTATTTTAATCGGCTTGGCCGAAAAATTAGCAAATATAAAAAAAATATTGCGGGAAACGGTTAAATACACCCGGATGGTACGCTTCCATATTTTCAGGTTAAAAAACCCCAGCAGGTCCGGAACCTTAACTGTAATTTTGCAATATTCCGCCATCTCAGCGGCTTTGTTAATTTTTTTAACGCGTACAAAAGTATTGGATTGAAAAAAAATAGTGCTTTTAAATATTAAAAGAATTATTATTATTATTTTGTTATGGTTGCTAATCGGCACTAAACGCAGCCTTATTAATTATTGTTTTAACGGTTTTCTAACTGTTGCGCCTCGCCCGTAATTCATAGCAGAAAAACGCAAATAACAATAAACAACTCGTGCACCGTTAATCTTTCCAAATCAGGCAAAAATATCGTCAGCAGCGGCGCGAGGGCTTATAACCTGATAGAGGTGCGCAACGATTAGCACCTAAAATAATTGGTGTTTATTGTGCTACTCTATTTGATTGCAGGCCAGGGCCGGTGCAAAGCCTAAAATTATGGGGCACTAGTTGCCACCCACGTGACTCCAGGCCACCTCTGACAAAGGGCAATCCTTTGCCCTTCTTTAGGCAAATAAATTCCTTCCTCCTTATGCACAATAATAGGATTTTCCCAAATTATAAAAATCGTTATTCACCCCTTTTAAAAAATTTCAAGCCAACTGAATAAAAAAAACCCTTTTTTACTAATACTGATCAATATTATCGAGAAATAATACAAACGGTTAAACAAAAAATCTAATATTAAACATTTACCCGTCGGATCTTTAAAATTTAAAAAAAGCTCGGTAAAAGATTTAAAAATAAAGGAATGCTTTTCTTTTATTTAATAGCATATTTGCTAAATAAATAAATCCCTTTTTCCTTTGGCCCGCGCTGCCCAGCAATTAGGTTAAAACCAGTTAAAAAACTTTCACGAGCTTAGGAAAAAATATTATATAATCCCCGGAATAAATTGAATTATTAATTTTTAAATTTTTAAGGGCTTTTGAATTAAAAAATTACCCCGAGGCAAATTTGCTTATCCACCCACCAAAATAATAATCACGGCTATTCCAATAAAGCCTTAACAATTAAATAGGTATTATTAACAAAATATTTGAAGCATAAAAAAGCAATTTTAAAAAGGATTTCGATTAAAAAAAAATTTATCCTTTGAAAAATATTACAAAATTATTTAAAAAATTGGATTTTTCCCAAATTTTTATAAATTTTTATAATAAAAACTTTTTTTAACAAAAAAATTATATCCTAAAAAATTTATTTCAAACCGCTTTTAATAATTAAATTAATATTTGGATTATTAAATTTATGTTTAAAAATTGCCAATAATGCGGTAATTTTTTTCAGCTTTTTTTAAGGATTTTAACAATTTAAACCTTATATATATAAAATGGCTAAATATAAAAGCCCTAAAAATATTTATCAGATTTTTAATAAATTGCAGTATTATTATTTTTAACAGGTTAAATTTGAAAAGTTTAAAAAAAATTGGATTTATTATTAACCGATACAAATAATGCCCAAAACCTGGCAATTAGGGAAATAACAAAACCTTTAACGATAAATTATTGGAATAAAAATAAAAATTTTAAAATTACAATTTTGCCCGCAAAATTATCGGTTTAAATGGAGGCATGCAACTATCAAATTAATAAAAAATAATTAATCGAAAATCCTTAAAACAGATTAGTATATAAGCTAAAATATAATAAATATTTTTATAATAAAATAATTTATTACCAAAATAAAAATCGGTTAAATATTAATTTTTTTTTCCGATTTTTAAACCGAAATAGCAATTTTCAAATAATTATTTTTTTAATCCCCCTAAAAAATGCCACAGGAATTAAATTTTGGCAATTTTATAATGGTTATTATTTAAATCAAAAACTAATTAATTAGCTGGGATTTATTTTTCTGATCCGCCAGATTAGAAAAACCAGCTTTTAATTATAAAAAATTATATACCCAATTATTATTATCAAAAATTTTTGGTTTATAAGCAAATAAAAAGCCAAATAATTAACCTGTACCGTATATTTCTTCCGCTAAATATAATTAATATACCGTTTGATATAAATTTGGTGAAAATATTTAAAAATATATATAATAAAATATATAAATATTTTGGAAAATAATATAATATTTTGAATAATGAAATTTTAATTTTTGCAAATACCTGTAAAATATTTAGCATTTTCCTTTTATAATTTTATATGCTTTTTTTATTAATTTTTATAGGTTAAGCCAAAACCTATTTTATTTAGGTTATAAATAAGCGATATATTTTTAAAAAAATCTATTTAAAATTTAAGGAATATTTCGATACAAAGGCTAATCGGTAATAATATTATATAAATCAAAGCTCGATTATATTTTAAATTATTAATTTCAAAAATATAAATACAGGTAAAAATAAAATAAAAATATTCCAAATTTTTGTGGATAAATTCCAAATTTGCTAATAAATTTTAAGCCCCGATTATTAGCAAAATTATTAACTGATTATAAATGTTTTCCGTGCAATTTAAGAAATGCCCAAACTTAAAATAGCCCTTTTATATCCAAAAAAATGTTTAAAAGCCTGGCTTTCCAGTTTTGCAGTATTATGCAAATAAAAAAAAATATTATTATTTATAACAGTTATTTTATCGAATATAAATTTAGAAAAAACCCCAAAAATAAATGTTATACCGGCAAATAAAATAATAATGGCCCCCGGAAAAGGCATTTTTATAACTTTTAAAATAAATGCTGGGTTTGTGCTAAATATGGCTACCGTTTAGTATAATATATACCGGAAAAATAATGCAGCACAAAAAAGTATTAAAAAAATATTTGCTAAAAATATAGCAATTAAAAAAAAAGGTTTGTTTAATTTTTTTTCGAATATAAAAAAATAGCAATAAAAATAATAAAAAACCCGCAAATAATTAATAAGCCTAATTAATATCAAAACTTAGCAATTAATTAAATAATAATAAGGGAAAAATATTATCAATATATTTTTTTACCGCTGCTATCGCCAGCCATTTTGCTACTAAAACTTTCCGGTATTGCATTTAGGTTTATTTTTTATAACAAAAAAATAAAAACCAGAATAAAAATAACCAAAAACAGGTATTATAATAATATATATTTTCCAGCAAAAATAAATGGTGCAGTATTTTTCCAAATATAAAAACGGTCAAAATTTTAACTATCGGTTTTACGTAATTTTGAGCATTATAATATTTTCTGTTTAATTTTTAATTAATTATTGGCAAATTTAAATGCCACGTTTGTTTTGGCTTAAAAAATACCCTATTTAGCCTGGGCAAAATTATGTTAAAAATTTTGGTCGGATCGATTATTTTTTATATAATCCTAATATAAATCCTTTTTTGCTGTACTTTAAAAATATAAACTAATTAGATATTTATTTCGATAATATGCGTATTAAGTTTATAACCAAACTTGGTAAGCGCATTCCAATTATCAGAAAATCAGGCCACCTATAATTTTTTTTTAATAAGGTTAGCCACCCAGGCGCTTTATATTTAACCGATTAAATAATTATAAAAATGCTTTCCCTAACGAAAGCAAAATTGAGGCATTTGTATAAACGTTTTGGTTATTTTTTTATTAATCGTTTTTGGCATATACTAAACCAGGCAGGCTATTAGGCAGATCGGAACGCTTTGCAAATAATTAATCAAGTATACCATTATTGCTAAACCATAAGTTTCGTATTATAATACTTTAAATTTATACTTAAAAATAATATTAATTTTAATTATAAAATAATCGTTAATATTATATTATTGAACAGCAAACAAATATTTTATATAATTGATACAAGCATTATATTTAGCATAATAATGTTTTTTAAAAAGGAATCAGTTAAAAAAATATGGGAAATTTTTAAATATTGCTAATTTAATATTTACCTTAATCCGCCTAATATTATATTTTATAATATAGGAACTAATTTTATTACAAGCAAATTTTAGGCAAAAAACAAAATTTTTTGGGATTATATACCATTAGGTTTTAATAAAAATATATCGGTTGATAAGTAAGATCGAAAAATATTATGAACCTTTTTAATAAGCTTATAAAATAATCAGAAAAAAATACCTTAATATTTATCCCGATTTGGCGTTTTAAAAAGCAATTAAAATATTAAACAATATTATAAAACCTAATAAATTAATCCTTATTTTGCTCGTTTTTAGTGCTATATTATAATTTAATAATAATTTAGCACCTTTTGGAATACAGGTTTAACAAATGGTAATAATTACCAAAATTATAACAAAATTGCACAAATTTTTTACCAAACGAAAAATAAATAATGCTTTAAATATATATAATAACCCGAGTATTATAAGGATATTACCCAGCTTTTTTGTTTTGGAAAATGAGGTTTTTGTTTACCGAAAAAAAACAAAAATGGCAGGAATTTTTTAAAATACTATTTGTAATAAAAAACAAAATTATAATGGATATACCAAATAATTTAGCAATATTCCGGAGTACTGTTTGCAAATCTTATTATAAATTGGAGGAGCAGCAAATAGCAAATTTAAAGGAGCAGCCGAAATTATTTAAATATTTAGCTTTAAACCAGCCGCGGTTTTAAAAATGGCCTTATAAAAATACAGAACAGCAAATCGATAATTTAATAAATGCCAGCAAAAATAATTTAAAAATCGAAAAGTTGCTGCTACCTTTTTTGTATAAAAAAGGGAGGCTGCGTAAAATATTTGAACCACCGGCATTTTTGGTTATTATACCAGCTAATAAACCGGCACCCAAATAATATGGATAATTTTGGTGCAACCCCGAGGCAATAAATACCCCAACAGTATTTATAAGCGCAAAAAAAAACGGAATTTATGCGCTTAATGCTTTATTATTAATAAGTTGGAAAAATTATAACCCCAGGCAAACCTTTTGAATAATTTAATTAAAAAAAAATTAGTAATTTGCTGGCTAATAATATAATTAAACTGATCAGATAATACTAAATTGATAAATTGGCAAAAATTTTCGGAATATGTATGGTTAAAAAGGTTAAAAGAACAAACGCAAACCCCTATAAAAAATCGAAATTTGTGGTGCAAGGATATAATAATTGGGAAAAATTAATATTATTTGTTTAATTTCCAATAATTATACGATACAGTTAATACCTAATTTTTGCGCTTATATTAACCTTTATGGTTATAAAAAACCAGCTAAGAATCCGAAATATTAGCCAAGCATATACCCAGGCCAAAACCAAACTGTAAAAGACCGTTTACCTATATTTTTTTATGGAATTGCAGCAGTAATACCCTTTTGGAATTATGCTTTATTTGATTAAACCATTTTATGGATTGGCTAAAACCGGATTGCATTGGTTTATAATGTACCAAAAATATTATAAAAAGCGATTAAATTATTTTATTTTTAATTATAATTTTTGTTTATTTATTTTAAAAATTAGTAAAAGTTTTGGAATTATTGGTATGCAAATTGATAATATATTAAATTTAAACAGCAAAAAATTTATGGAAAAGGAAAAAATTGCTTTTTAAAAGGCAGGTTTTAAAACCAAACCGAGATTTATTTTTGGCCTTAATAACGAAAGTTATTTTAATAGCTGCAAGATTGCAATCGGTAAAATAATTGTTTGTATGCAGCAAAAGGGATAAACAAATCGGTTTAAGTTTGTGCCCTATAAAGGCAATAATACCCAATAACAGTACGTTATCCAATATGCATAAAGGGTATATATTAATTTAATATGCCAGCCGGAAGCCGCTTTTAATTATTCCATGGCTGCGCAAATTAAAAAACCCCAATATACGGATATTAAAAAATTTAATAAATATATCCGTTAATAAATTAATAATACAAATAAAAGCCTAAATTATATTTAATTTAATTTATCAAAAGCAAAATTATTTATATTTATAAACGGATTTTTTATTAATAATAAGGATTTTAATTTATAAATTAATTTTATAATTATTTTTGGAATTAAAACCAGCATAAAGCAAAAAAATAGCTTTTAAATTACCGGAAATATACTGTATTAAAATTTTGTTAAATATAAAAGGGTGATATAAAATATTTTTACCAGCAAAATTTATAATATAATTAGCGGATTTAATACGGGCTATATTTTTAAAATAATATTTTTAACAATTAATAAAAAACTGGACCTGTTTTTTTGTAAATTGATAATTTGTATTAACAGCTTTTCGCTATATTAATATTTTATCCAATTAGAAATAATAACGGAAAAGCGCTTTATAATAAATATTATGGCTTTTTGCGAATTTTACAAGGGTTGGGAAATTAATAAAATCCGGTGGATCGCAAAAACAGATAATCCTGCAAATGCCATAATTAAAAATTAGCCAAATAGGGCTTTGAAGGATTTTATTAGTTTTAATATAATAATAATCAGGATTAAAAAATAGGTAAAGCAAAATCAGAAATAAAAAAAAGCCAGGGGTTATAATAAATTAAAAAAAATTTTAATAAAAATAGCAAATTTTAAAAATATAGCGCAATATAATATGGAATTATGCTTTTTATAATCGATAAAAGCAGCAAATAATACAGTGCAAAAAAACGATATTGCAATTTTTTAAATATATATCTCCAAATTTCCTTTTATTTTTTTTTCTCCTTTTTATCGTACACCCCTATTAGGGTTATAGCATTTTATATTTTTAAAACGGCCGCTCGGCCCGTAATATTATGCTTTACTTGCATTATTATAAAAAAATCACTATTTATTTCGGCAAATAAATTATTTTTACATTTATCTTTTTTAGCAAAAATTAGTATCATTTTATATATAATTTTTTATTTATTAAATTTTTGCAATTAAATAATCCCTATTAATACAATGTATTTCGATTACCTAACCCAGGAAATAAATTCATAACCTTTTTATAAACCTTTTTATTTTGGCATTATATTGCGAAAAATTTAAAAGCCCAATGCAAAACCAAAAAAGGATTAAAAATAATTATTAGCCTAATTTTATAATTAAGTTTTTAAAAATTAAAAAATTTATATGGGCTTATATGTATAACCTGAAATATATAACCAATACTGCTTTTTATTCAGGATTTAATCCCGGTAATTATTTCCCTTATCGAGCTTTGGCATTTTACGGGCCAAAATCGATTTAAGGTATCCTAAATATAGGATTAATTTTAAATCCTTTTTTTTACGTGCCTGCCAAAGCTTAAAATTGGCAATTTGATACTTTTATTGCCAATAATAGGATGGTTGGAAATTTTAAAAACGATTTTACCTTTGCTTTTCTTTTTTTTAAAGGCTTTGGGCTTGAAATAATTTCCGAATTGCTAAATAATAAAATTAATAATTTTAATCGGCTTTTATAAAAGCTATAATTATGTTTAAATAAATTTTAATTATTTGGGGAGCACAGGATAAACTATGGCTTATTTGTGTTGCTCGGTAAAAGGTTCGTTTTAAAACTAGAAAGTTAAAAATTTAGCAAATTTTTTTTTTATTATTATTTTTTTATATAATAAAATTATTATTAAACTAATTAATAAGCTCGGTTTATTTATTTATCAAATTATTATAATTTAACTGGCGCTAAAAAATTATTTTTAATAAAATATTAATTATTTGCCAAAAAGCAATCCTTTTTTATTTAACGCGGAATTTTTTTTTTTTTAATAATTGTTTAAAAATTTAAATATAAATTCCAAAAAAATACCCGTGGCTTTGATTATTTATAATGCTGCCACAGCAAAATTTGTAATATTATCGGAATTAATAAAAAAAGGATTAATAATTTCGAAAAGGCTAGCTGCAGGATTATATTTGAAATTTTCGGTTAAAATAAGATCGGAATTTAAAACCGGAATAAAAAATGGCTTGTTTAAAGCTTAAGCACGTTTGGTTTTCTCGAAATAAAATATTAATATGCTAATAATATCGGTACCGATTTGGAAATTATTTGATTAAACCGGAAATACTGGTACAGCCAAATTTTACAAAAGATTAGCTTGTTTTTTAATTTAACCGTTATAAATAATAATTTTAAATTTGTTACTGTTTAATAAAAAATTATTAATCGGGCTTAAATTTTAAAAATAACGGTTTTTGCGTAACCGTGTGGAATTTGATAATTTCTTTTTCTTACCAGCCATTTTAGCTGTAAAAACAAAAAAAAAGCAGAAAAAAAATAATAATTAATAAAATAACAATTAATTAATTGGAATTTTAAATAATAAGGTGCATATAAATAGGGTACAAAAAGGATAGGTTAATAAATAAAGTTTACCGGTGCAGGTTGGCCGGATTGCAAATAAGCCAAATAAAATACCTTTATATAAGCGCAAACCTTACCCTTAAAATTATAAAGGCAATTATTAGTATTATTTTTTATTAAAATAATTTATTAAATAGCTTTTTACTGCGTAAAAACCCGCACCTGCATTATTTTTTTTTATTATTTCTTGGCTTAATAATCCAGTGCTTCCAAAGTACAAAAATACCTTTCCAAAGCGCTTATTTTCCTTTTGCTTTAATTGCTGGCCTATTAAGGCCGCTCCCCTTTTTAAATAAATATTTCGAATTACCAGATCCGGTTATTTTTTTTGTCAAAAAACCGGATCACCGGATCTGGTATTTTTTTTGTAAAAACCTTTTTATTAAGGCTTTCGGAAATTCTTACAATTTCCGGGATAGACCTATTATATTATAGGAATAGGATACCGGGATGCCCGTGCACAAAAGAAAGAATTACCGGTGTTAGAATAGGCATTTTGTGCGCGTGCGATCCGGAAAAGAAGGACGGAATAAAGGGATTTTTTGGGCCCCTTTGGATTTTGCACGGGCTAATTGGCCTGTGCGGCTAGAGCGGCGGATCGCCTTTTGGGCGATCGCCTTTGTGCAGATAAAAGGGCAGTTTTTTGCCCTTTTTTAGGCAGATAGATTTTTTCCTCCTTGTGCATAATAATAGGATTTTCCCAGATTATAAAGATTGTTGTTCACCCCTTTTGGAGATCTCCGAGCCGATTGAACAGGAGAAACCCTTTTCTGCCAATAATATTATATTAAATTGTACGGAATTTCCATTTTAGCCAGAAATTTTTCTGCTTATACAACTGTTTTAGGCGACTATTTAGGGCCTAATATTTTTTATTAAAAGCTTTATACTTTTTTTTTACGATACAAACCTCGGCCTTTATTTTCTGGTACTAAAGGCTAATTTTTTGCAGCTGGGAAAAAAGGGACCAAAAATATCGCAACCGGTACAATTAATACGGAGGTATTTTATATAACGAGAAAAATCCTGAAAAAAAGCGTTACATTTTTCCCTTTTAAGAACGTTATGGCAGTAAAAATAAATGGGTATAAAAAAAGGAAGCAAATATTATAATAAGCAAATTTTTGCAATAAAAAATAGAAAAAATGCCAGGTTTTCGTTTTTGCACCCGACCGGATATTTTGTTAAAATAGAAAAAAATAGCGGATAAAAAGGAAGGAAATTTATCGGTTTGTATATAAAAGTAGCAAAAAAATTAGCTAAAAAAATTTAGCTTAAAAAGGGAAATCTGGTGTTATAATTATAGCTAATAAAAAGCAGGAGGGCTAGGGTTAGCCCTAGCGGAATACTTTTATCCCGTAATTATAATAATCAAAGGTTATGTAATTAAGGCCAGGAAAAGGGTTATGTGCAAAAGCGGTAATTTATAATCTCAAAAATAAAATTACAAATCACAGATTAAGGTTGATCTGTAATCCTATAATAGGAAATCACAAATTACAGATTACGATTTTAGGGTATAAGGGATTACCACCAAAGTCCGTACCCAAAATATAGGTATAAAAGGAGAGGTTTTTACTGTTTTGAGTAGTTTTTGATTGAGGTTTTGGCATTAATTAACCTAAATTAGCTCCAAAGCATCCCTTTGGGCAAGTAATAACAGATAACGTTTTTACCAGACCCCAGATTATGTATAAGGCGATCTTGCAAAACCAGTACTGCTTAACACCGCCCCTAGGTGCCCTACCCTAAAAGCAGAAGGCCTGTGATTGTAACATGCAGTTGGAACAAAAAGGTATAAAAACAAAAAAAAATAGCAGAAAAAAGATTATTTTAATAAACGGTTAAAAATGCCGGTCTATGTTTTTGTATTTGACCGGATATTTTGTTAGGAAAAAAGGATAAAAATGGTAAGGAAGAAAAAAGAATTTATTATTAACAGAAGGGTTAGGAAGGACCAGCTATAGCCAAAGGGATTTGGTTTAGAAAAGGAGACCTGGTATTATAATTATAACTGGCAAGAGGTAGAAAGGTTGGGGCTAATCCTTAACGGAATGCTTTTATTTTGCAGTTAGGAAGGCCAAAGGCCGAATAATTAAGGCTAATAAAAAAGGGGGTTACGGGATTAGGCATTTATTTAATTAAAATAATATATTGGTTATAAATATAGCATATATAGCATAGGCTATATTGGTTATAAACATAGTATATATAGCATAGGTATAATACGGAGGGGTTACGAGTATATAAGGGGATATTTCTGTTTTGTTCAAAGGTAATTTTGATTAAGGCCTTGGTATTAGTTAACCTAAATTAGCTCCAAAGCATCCCTTTGGGCAAGTAATAACAGATAACGTTCTTACCAGACCCCAGATTACGTGCAAGGCGACCTTATAAGACCAGTACTGCTTAACACCGCCCTTAGGTGCCTTATCCTAGGAGCAGAAGGCCTGTGATTATAATACCGGTTTGTACAGCTTATTAGTAAAACTATTCCCAAAAATATAAAAAGGGGTAAATTTACCTTTAGGGATAAAAACCCACAAATAATACCGGCCTTTTTTATATTGGATAATGCTTTTGTTTGAAAAAAATCCTTTTCTAATAAAACAAAAACTTTCCACGTATTTCCCAAGCCCAGTTATACCTTTATGCAGCCGCCTATTTGCTGAAAAAAGGCCTTATTGGAGCCAGGTAATATTTAATTCATTATTTGACCAGGTGGTTCGAAATAATCGTCCTGGAAATAAAAGGATAATAATCCCGGCGGATTTACGCAATTTGAATAAAAAGATTAAAAATAATAAGCCTTAATATCCATCGTTTATCCTTATCGGAAAAAGCGGAGGATCATTTTCGGCTGGGCCTTAATACCCCCCAATCTTAAAGATCGAACCTCCGGATAACGCTATAAATATGGGCTGGATTAACGCCCTCTGCAGCCGCAATCTCTTTAGCTTTTTGGCCCGATTGATATCGGGCCCAAATACGATTTCTCCGGTAAGGTGTAAAATATGTCACGGGACTAGACCAAGGCAGTACCTATTACACCAAAGCAAAAAGGAACATTATTATATCCAAAGGTTATAATATATTTGATCCTTATATAAAGGATAGTACCGTAACAATACTCCACCCTTATGCTGCAATTATCCTTAATTGCACAAATGCATAATTAAAGTCAATCTTTGCACAAGGTTTGCTTTTTAAAGGTGCTGTATAAATAATGCTAGCGCTATATAAGCAAGGTGCTGGCATTATAAGGTTACTAGCACTGGCGCTGCGCAAGCAAAGCGCTGGCGCCCCGTGTATCGGAATACACGTGCCACAGAATCCAATCGTTTAATAAGCTTCCCTAAAAAGCCTCGGTCGGCTTTTCGAATCGCTGGAACCAATTGCCTCCCGCCCCCTGGCAAAAAAAGCGCCACAGGTGGTGTTTCCGTGCGCGTTGCGCCACCCAGACGCCACGCCACGAACGAAAACCTATGCGCGAGACCGTGCGGGGAATTGAACTCGAGCGACCCAAAGTTAGATATGACAAACTGTTATGGGACTAGACCAAGGCAGTACCCGTTACACCAAAGCAAAAGGGAACGTTGTCATATCCAAGGGTTACGACGTGCTTGGTCCTTATATAAGGGATGGTACCGTGACAAAATGTATTCCTTTTGGTTTGTGAACAGTTTTGCGACGTTCTACAGCCATTTTTGTATAAGGTGGCTGTCGGATCCGTGGTGGTGAAAGAAATTGAATTGCGGGGGCGGGGCCAAATTTGCGTTATTTTCGTGCATAACTGTAAAATGCGGGCGGCCTTCGTAGCGGCTTCAATGTGAGGGAAGAAGGATAAGATCAGCTGGCCTGGAAAGTTGTTGGCAAAATCCTTGTCATTATCCCAAACAGTGTGGCCAAAAAAATGAGGCGGGCGGATCGTTTGGAAAAATGGCCTCGCACTGGGTCACGGGCGCAATGACAGCACTAGCGGGAGCGGGAGCGGGAGCGGGAGTCGCCAAAAAGTTGATGTCGCGATCCTTATCCCGAGGAAAGGGATGGAACAGACTGGCACCACGGAACGCATCTCCTGACGTCCAGCGGCAAGCAATGGCGCTATTGGAGGACCAGACATCACAGCCCCGACAGTTGTGTGCTAGCGTCGGGGCAGAGCTGCGACGGGGCCCAGCAGGCAGGCTGCGCGGGCGCAGCTGAGGCAGCCCAGCAATCAGCCCCTGCCCGCCAGAAGACTGGGAGACTCCCACCCCAAATATGCCACAGTCGCCCTCCATCACAGGACGGGAATCGTTTTGTGCAGATCCAAGAAAAAAACACCGGCCACGCAGGGATCATGCCAAAACCGAACTGGGTCCAGCAGATCCGCGAGTCCGGCGCCATCAACCCCATCAGGCAGGGCCGGTTCGACCGCGTCGACCTGCAGGCGCTGCAGGCCCTGACCGACGACTACCTGCAAGTAGCCCGCCCCGGCACTCTACCTTGGCGCGAGCGGCAGCCCGTGGCCCGGCGCTCGGCCGAGTGCGACGAGCTCTTCGCCTACCACATCGGCCGCCTCGAAGGAGAGCTATATGTGCACGAGGCCGCCCTCGTGTCGTGCATGCACGTCCTGACCGACGTCCAGCTGCGCGCCCAGCTCGAGATCCTGCACAACGTCGCCACCGACCGCGACCCGGCCGCCCTCACCTTCTTCCACCTGCGCTTCCGCCTGTACCTGCACTGCCTCGAGCTCGCGCTCGACCAGCGGCCCGATATCTTCTCGCGGTTCAGCGCCGCCGAGTCCCACGAGGGCATCGTCGTCGAGCAGCTGCTGGCCCTCATCAGCGTCTCCGCTGCCGGCAGCAAGCCCGACAGCGCCGATGGCTTCCCGCTGGTCTGGCGCCTGCTCTGGGCCATGACGCGCGGCGGCAAGCGCAACGTGTCCCAGCTGGAGCACCTCCCCGACGACACCATCGCCTTCGCCCTCCAGCGCTTCCGCTTCGGCAACCTACTCAAGGACAAGCTCGACCAGCTCTCCAAGGCCTACCGATGGCGACACGTCCGCGAGCTGGTCAAGGGCGTCCGCGGCGTCGCCCACCTGCCCCGCGCCGTGGCCATTCTCGAGAAGGTGCTCCCGGACTACGCCATGTGGGCCGCCTGGGACCCCGACAAGGAGCGTCTGAGGCGCTGGGGCAAGCCGCCTGTGGCCCCGCACCTGCGCCTGCTCGAGCCGCTGTTCCTGCTGGAGGGGCCTGACATCACGGGCGGACAGCGGAAAACGCTGCTGGAGGCATCCAAGCCGGACCTCACCGAGGGCTGCTGCGAGCTTGACGGCTCGTCACCCATCATCCTCAGCGGCGGCGGCACGCCCACGTCGCCGTCCTACCCGTGGACCCCGCAAGAGTCGCCGCAGCCGCCGCAGAACAACAACGGCTGGGTCTCGACGCCGCTGACGCCTCCCGTCGACCCGATGAGCGGCAAGTCGGTGGAGGAGCGCATGCTACACTACCTCGACGACGCCATAGTCGTCGGACCGGAGGCGGTCAACCTGTTCATCTACCTGTTTGCCGGCCTGTTCAAGCCCGAGTCCGTGGATATCGAGCACCGGTTCACGTCGGCGCTCGAGCTGCGGGACGACATGTCGTGCCGCGTCCTCCTCAACTACCTCAAGGCCATGCAGAGCGCGACCGCCACGCCCGAGGAGACGGCCGCGTCGCTCGCGGCCGCGATACCCATCATCAGCACGCGGCAGCGGCTGCAGCAGTGCTACGGGGCCAAGATGCGGCTGCGCTTCCGGGCCTTCGACGTGCTCAAGGCGGTGCAGAAGGAGTTCTGCGACCTGCTGCTGCAGCGGCACACATACTACGAGAGCGACGTGCCCGGCCACGACTCCAGCCCCGTCGAGTCGGCGGGCTTTGTCGTGCAGGCGCTGGGCCGCGCCATGCTCGACGCGACCTGGCTGCTCGACGACTGGAGCGGCGAGTTCGTCGAGGCGCTGCGACGCATCCCCGCGTCGCAGGCGCAGCTCCAGGCGGCCTTTGTGCAGCTCGCCCACTGCAGCGACCCGGACGCGCGCCAAGCCCGCATCCAGGATCTCGCCTACCGTCTGGGGGCCTCGCGGGTCGGCGGCGGCCCGATCGCGTCCGCGTCGGGCATGTCGTCCATGTCGGGCATATTATCACCACCGCGGATATCCTCGCCGTCGCCGTCCAACATTGGGCTGCTGCCGCTGAACGCGTTGCCACTAATAGTCCTGCCGCCCTCGGCCTCGGCCAGGCTGCCGCCACCCGTACCGCCATACCGGCCCAGCCCGTCGGAAGGCAGGCGTGTACCACCTCCACCTCCACCTCCACTGCATCCTCGCCACTATGCACCACCAGCACTAGCGTCACCATCACAGCGCCATCCTCCGCCGCCGCCACCAACCCCCCTATCACCACCACAACCCATTGAGGACATCATAATGGTCGAGCCGCTCACCGGCGACCGCGACCGTCTCCGCGCCCTCGTGCGCGCCATCCCGGGCGTGCAAGCCTCCCTCACCACCGCGTGCACGCGCCAAGCAAAAACAGAGCACGACCTCGTGATCCGCAAGCTGGTCGACATCCTCAGCACGGGCCAGACGGACCAGGTCTGCGTCAATCTGGCCGACTATCTCGCCCGGGCGGGGGCCACATCCCTGCAGCACGACTGCTGGCGCGACCTGCTGCTCCACGCCATGCGCCAGCTCCCTCCGGGCCTGCTGGACCGGTGCTCCGAGAACCTGCTGCTCGACACGTGGAACCGGTGGCTGGCCATCCTGCCGCGGCTGCTGGGGGACCGGTTTTTAGACGACGGCAAAGGCGGCGGCGTGCCGGGGTTCACGAGGGAGCGCATCGAGACCCTGTCGGCGGCCAAGACGGCGCTGAGCAGGAGCAGGAGCATGCACACGCTCGCGTCGGGGAGGACGGGGAGGAAGTCTTTTGTTAGCGCCATTACTTCGATATCGAATCCGTGAGCAGGGAGCGTCTAGGCCGAGTGAGGTTAGGAGGTGGGACGGGCGTTTGCGAGGATGCATTGTGGGATGAGGGATAGCATAGCGTTCTGGAAGGTGGTAAATGGGGCTGGCGCGTCTGTCTTGGCGAGAGAAAGAATCACGGGTGGGCGTTATTGTTTGTATGATAAAAAAAAGCTACCATTTACTTGGTAAAAACACTGTTTGCTATTTTGCACCTATAGTTGAGGAGAGGACGACCACTAAGTAGCGATATGTTAAAATGTTTTAATTTTTACCGGTATGGTCGCGCACACAAACAAATAAGAAACGGAAAAGAAAATATGAAAGGAAATAAAAAGGAAATAGGAAAGGAAATAGGAAAAAAAAAAAGAAAAAAAAAATAGGAAGGAGATAGGAAAGAGAAATAGGAAAGGAATAGGACCTACTGCGCTTTCTCGACGGCTCTTTGATCCTAGTGAAACTCGTGGTTGATGGGCGGCTGAAATTCATCCGATCCAGCGCTGACAGCTTGTCAAGACGTACGGCCCAACCCCGACACAAGCCGATGATAACGCAGATTTTATTGCATGTCAACGCTCCCGCCCGTTCCGTCCCGCCTTGGCGCACGCAAACACCTCATATAACACATTCTATACATGACAGAAAAAAGCGAAGCAACAATATAGTTCATCCAATAAATCCAGTTGGCTGTGGGGGTGAGCCTCGATGTCATCGGCAATCCCGCCTAAGCCTCCGTATGAAGCTTGGATGGGCCCTGGAAATATACATCAGAGGCCGATGTCCCCGGCAGCTCGACGGCCAGGTTCCGGATTTTGACGAACATGATTGCCCTCTGTATCGAGGACGTCTGTCTCGCAGAACGCGTCAAAACGCTCCCCAAAAAGCGCTCGCCCGTGGAAGAGGAGGACGCTGGGCCGTAGAAAGACCGCGAGGAAGTGGACCGCACAAATGGTTGCGAGGGGTGTCGCAACCCAACCGGCCGACGGTTTTCGGCGGGGGAGTCGGCCGGCAACCCGCCACGGCGAACCTTCTCGAGAAACGACTCCGGAATGGGTTTGCCAAACCCGGGCCTGGTTCACGACGGCGCCCTGGCCACCAAAAGACTGCCGAACGCGGGCCAGTTTTCGACCATGGGGGCGGCAATAAAGCGACGACGGGGTGATGGCGAGCTTGGCTGCCAGCCACCAGCGTCAGAGGTTGCCGTGCTCGCTAACTCTAAGCTTTCCTATTTCCTTTGTTAATTCCTTCCTCTTTTCCTATTTCCTTTTTTTATCTTTTCCTTTCTTTTTCCTTTCCTTTTCTTTTTCCTTTCCTTTTCTTTTCCTAGTTCTTTTTCTTTACTTTTATTCTTTATTTTTATATATATTCCTTTTAATTGTTTATTTTTAAACTGACGAAGAATTTATATTCGGCGGGGGTTCCTCTTTTGTGTATCGGTTTTTTCCTGTACATAAACCGGGATCATCAACAAGATCTAGCCAGGGGCAGCAAAATGGTGTAGGACGCCAATACAAATGCCATTCTTGATTTCCACGAGAAAGTACTTATTACCATATTATACACGATGCAATTAAAAAAGCATTCCCGGCCACACGCTATGACACAAGCAAAATCCCAGCTCAACTACGATGTCCCCGCACATCCGTCATCTCGACATCCTGCCCAAGCGGCGGCCGTGTCTGCGACGGCAGCGGACGCGCATATCTGCTCTCGGCCGCTCTCTCAGACCGCAAACGACCCAGGTGGCGCTCCCCACGCGTCACGACAGGAACAGGCGTGGTGTGCAGCGACGACGAGCCCGCCGCGGCCTCGACGACAGGCGCCGCCGGCACCGGGTCCGGCGGGACCGTGAACACGGGAGCAGTGGGGCGACGACCTTCCCGCCGCTGCTGCTGCTGCGAGGAGGAGGCCCGGCTGAGATACGCGCTGTACAGGGACTGCGGCTGCGGCGGCGGCTGCATGCCCACGGGCGGGTACTCGTAGGTGACCTGGTGAGGTGGGGAAGGGGTGATGATGGACGCGGGCGGCGGCGTGGGCGGGAACTGGACTGAGGAGCGCGTCGAGGCCGGCGGCCGTGGCAGTGGTGGCTGATGTTGTTGTTGTTGTTGTGGCCGAGGAGCTCCGAACGGGAACGCATTTCTGGCATCATGTTGCGATTGCTGGCGGGCTTGGAACGAGGATGGCGGCTGCGGTGGCTGCTGGAACGAACCGGAGGGAAAGATGGACGGTGCAGTCTGCATCGACGGCGCCACGCTCGCGGCGTCACCGCCGCGCCGCCGCTCGGGGATGGTGTCCATGCCAAACTGCTGCATGGTCGTCGGCCCCGTCGGCGACAGGTTCCGTACGCTGCTGCTGGCGCTGGACCGCATGGACTGGTTCGACGTCTGGCGCATCTGCTGGGCCCGGCCGGGGTTGAGGCTGGTTCTCGACGAGGTGGGCACCCCTCCCGCCGCGGCCAGCAACCCCGCCTCGCTGTGCACGGGCGACAGGCCCCTCGAGCTCCGCCTCGTGCCCAGCGACCCGTCCGAGACTTTTCGCGTGCCCCTGGACCAGACGGAGCCCGCGCTGCGCGTGAGCCGGTCGAACACAGTCTCTTTGCGCGCGCGCTCCTCGTCCTGCCACGACCGGCCCTCGCGCGGGTTGAGATCCGGCAGCACGCGGTCGCGGAGGTTGTGGATGAACGTCACGGCGGCTTTCTTGTTGTTGGCCTCGGACATTGTTGACCCCTGGGCCAGGTTCGCTGGGTTCCCCGGGGCGAGCAGCACGTCGAGCCTGCTCTCGAGGTCGTGGAGTATGTCGTCAAAGTCCGGGGATCGGAGCTTGGCGCCGTCGGTGCGGTCGCGCAGCACGTCCAGGATGTGCTTGCGCATGTTGGAGTTGATGGCTCGCGTGTCCTCGTTGCCACGGTCCGAGGGGCGCGACACCCCGGATGCGTGGATACAGATGAGAACGAAGTAGAGGCATGTTAGGAGACCGTATGAGATGTCGCGGGCTCGGGTCACGTCGTGGAAGGAGGCATTGGGGGACACTGCTATAGCTGTGGTGCCGATCTCGGACAGGGCTCGAGCGAGGAGGATGACGGTGGCGGCCCAGAGCGCCATTCTGGTCTGTTGGACACGGGGAACATTAGCACAGTCTCTTTTTCATAAAACCCAAGACCTGATCAGCGGAAAGAGTTCGTACCTTGGTAACACCGCCATCGGTCAGGTGGCTCTTCCGCATAGCATTCGTCGCGGCAAACACGGTCAACGCGGCAAACACCATTGAAAAAACCGCCGTCGTGATGGCGAACGCGTTGCGCTTCGTCGCAATGTCCTGGATCGTGTTCAAACTGTCGAACCGTACCCAGACCGCGGCCGTGGTCAGCTGCAGCACCAGGTAGTGGGCGGCGACGAGGAAGACGAGGGCGATGGCGAGCTTGGCCGCCAGCCACCAGCGCCAGAGGTTGCCATGCTCGACGCGGCCGCGCGCGACGAGCTCGCGCCACACGACCTTGTACAGCCCCCATTGTAGATATATCCCCGCGACGACGCGGACGAACTCGCACAGCGCGAGCCAGACGATGTAGCCGTAGACGACGGCGCGGCTGTCTTTGCGGAGCCAGCGGTCGAGGACGACGGTGAAGTACCAGCTGTTTGGGCGGGGTTAGCACATTTTCTTTGCGCTTCGCACCGAGAGGAGGAGGCAGGAGGAGAGGAAACAGACTCACAAGGCAAGCACCAGGGCGCTGTACAGAGTATCCTTGAACTCGGGCCATGTGGGCTGCGACCGCCTGAGCAGCGTGTGCAGCACATAGGCGAACAGGAGCGTCAGGACGAACCATATCATGACGAATATGGCCCCGACCAGGTCGCCCTGGATGAGCGGCGCGGCCGGGAGGCTCCAGAGCGTCTGGACTTGTGCGGCCATGGCGGACATTCCGGGTGTTGGACCCGGGTGCAGTGGCCGTTCGACCTGCCGGAAAGGAGAAGAAACCAAATATCTCAAGCCAGGTAGCCAGGTGGGAGGGTGGGATGGCAAAGAGTCGGTCTCCCACAGCCGGCTCTGTGGGCAAGACTAGGCGGCCTCAATTCAATCCCTCATTTCCTCTCTCTTTCGTCCCGGAAACTCGGCTCAGCCGTCAATGACTTCATCCCATTGAAAGCCACCTTGCCGCTCGTCCAAACGCCCGACATCCCAGGCTCACACCTGGGCGCTCTCCCGCTCCCACAAGCCCACGCGAAGTCCAGCCGCAGCAAAAGCGAACCAGGCCCACGCCGTTCTTCTTTCTCCAGCTCGTCCAAGTCACTCCAAGTACCTACCACGCTACCTCGAGGGGAACCAGGTTTCCCGCCCCAGCCGTTCCGCCGGGCGCATTTCCAGCTCTTGAGGCAAAGAGGTCAGGCCACCAATCGCGGGGAGGGCCAAGGAACATGAGTCGTCGCACATGGCGCCAAAAAAGGCGAGGATCCGAGGCCAGGCCCTTTTTTTCCACGCGGCGGGTCGAGAACGGTTGGTCAATAGTCCAGACCGCCGCGCTAGTGAATGC
The DNA here is from genome assembly GCA_003049465.1 of Magnaporthiopsis rhizophila. Taxonomy (NCBI): domain Eukaryota; kingdom Fungi; phylum Ascomycota; class Sordariomycetes; order Magnaporthales; family Magnaporthaceae; genus Magnaporthiopsis; species Magnaporthiopsis rhizophila. Next base: position 81,986 of record PYSS01000087.1, on the reverse strand, counting down.
GGCGTCTCGCACAGCCCTTCTTGCACGACGGGCGGAGCATTTCCTCTTCTGGCACGTCTGATGGTACGAGGCGAGCAGCAGCTAAGAAACCAGCGGACGGTTCGTTCCGCGCCTTGGAGAACCGGCTGCTGTCAGAGCAAATTAACATTGTAGTCAACCGTCTCCATATCCAAAACGGCCATACCAGACCGGAATATTACCCGTGCTCGACTATAGCGCTATGATATCCCCCTTGACAATAACCTTGCGCGTCGCCAGATCCTCGCGCCCATCGCCCGTCCTGACCAGGCAAGGCTGCGTGAGGATGTCCACCTGCACCTGCTGTCCCCCCCAGCCGCCGTCACCACTGCTCTTGCCGTCCCCAAACTTGTCGCCCAGCGTGATGAGGTCGCCGTAGCGACACGTCTCGAGCGAGACCTGTGCGCGCTGGGAGCCCATCTCGAGAGCAAAGATGCCGATGGCGCGCACGACGCCGCCCACCTGCGCCTCGGCGCTGGGGTCCAGTCCGCCGTTGCTGATGTGCTGTAGCTGTGCTGTGAGGTCGCCAGTAACCATTGCTACGTTATCTTCAAAGATGGCCGCCAAGGCGCTCGTGCTGGTGCTGGTGGACATTCCACCGCCGCAGTCGTCGCCCTTTTTGACGTCGCGTAGGATGCTGGCAAACAGCCATGCCCTTCCGGCGTTGGTTTCCTTGTCGTGGGGAAGGACGATGGACGCGCCGTCTAGTTCTGGTATCGACAAGTAAATGAGCGTTAGTAAATCCTGTTTGTGAGCCAGGGGGAGTGAGTGTATTTCAGCGGCGACGACCCACCTCTCAAGTCCGTCCCAAGAAACACTTCAAACAGCGGCATCATGATCTGGTACCCAGCCCCCTGCCACCCCAGGGCCCCGAACCCCAACGGCCTGTGGAAAAACCCGCGCAGTGCCACGGCCCAGCAGACGCTCTGCACGAACCGCGGCCACGTGCTGCTCCCACCACCCCCGCCGCGGGCCAGAGACCGGGCCACGTGATTCGTCGGGTCGGCCTCGGGGCTGGGCACGTAGCCCGCAGGTTGCGGGACGTAGAGGCTGAGGTTGCTGATGTCCTGTGCGAGCCGTCGCAAAGACACGACCAGGTCGCTGTCCGGGATCGCAGTGTAGGTCCCCGTGCTGTACGCCGCCATGCGGTTGCGCAGCCCCCGCGTCTCCTTTTCGAATTTGGACCTGAGATCCGTGATGGCCTTGCTGTTTGCCGCCTTGAGGTCCTGGACCTCGGACGCGTGTCTCTTCTCGGCCTCGTCCATCTCGGCGCTGTGATCCGTGATGATGCCGTTGAGTCTTGCCACCTCTGCCGCGTGGTCTTCTTGCACTCGTTTCAGCTCCTCCACGAACTTGATTTCGTGCTGCTTCACCGCTGCCTCGTACGCCAGCTTCTGCTGGGCGAAATTCTCCTGGTGCGTCTTCTCCAGCTCCGCGAATGCGGCTGCCGAGTTCGCCTGCTCGTCCTTCAGCGCCCTATCCCACTGCTCGATCACTTCCTTGTACTTCTTGATCTCCTTGGCGTGGGTTTCTCTCTGTGACTCCATCTCGCCTCTCGCCTGCTCCAGCTTCGAATCCAGCGCTTCCCTGTCCGCGACGGCGCGCGACAGTCTGGCGGCCGTGTCGTCGTACTCCCTCTTCAGATCCGACGCGCTCGTGCCCATGTCCCTCTTCAGCCGGGCTATCTCGTCCTCGCGCGCTCGGATGGCCTCGCCGCGATTGTCGTACTTTTTTTTGGAGACGCTGAGATCCTCTTGCAGCCGCCGCTCTGCGTGCTCGAGCGTTGCGACCCTGTCTCGTAGGGCCTGCAGCTGTCCCTCTGTGTAACCGCTCGAGGCACCACCTCCTCGACCGTTGCTTGCGCTTCGGCTCCCTGCTGCTGCCCTTGAGCCTTGTAGATTATCGACGTTGGCCCTTTCCAACACCTTCGGCACAAAGACCATCAAAGTCTCGACCCAGTCGATATTTCCATCGTTTCCTTCGATCAGCTGGGTCGGTTGGGGGCCGTATCGAACGATCATCTGCTGAATCCGGGCCTCGCGACTTGACTGGTGAGGTGGTTTGAAGACGCTATAGCTTGTCGCCACGTTCCCTGGACCGGACGACGGGCCCATCGTGGCGGTGCCGGCAGCGCCAGTGTCTGATGCTCGTCTAGGCGGTACGCTTCCATCCATAGGAGGATAAGCACCGTGTGATAGACTATTGTTCGACATCGGCGGCTGCGAGAAACGGTTGTCGGCGCGAGCGCTAGAAACTGGCATCGGTGGCTGGGAATATCGCGCCTCAAAGCCAGCCTCGCTCGGAGGCGCAACGCCTGAGGTCGGTGGCTTTGATCTTGCCCCGCCTGACATCCCCATGCTCTCAGTCGCATCCGCCAGGTCCTGGGTTGTCCTGGTGCCGAGGCCGTCCGTAGGTGGCTGGTTGTCGATAGGAGACTCCTGGCCAACGTTAGCCCCGGCTTGTAGACCCATTCCCGATTCGTTTCCTCTTGTGTCCATCCCTTGGGAGTGATCGGCAGGTAGTGCGCCCACCACTGCCCGCTGGCTCTCCAAAGTGTGGGCCGGGGATGGTGGCTCTGCGTCGGTGTTCCCGAGCGCTTTCATGGTCACGACCTTGCCCTCTGAGCTCACCCGCGGTGGCACCGACTGCCGCTTGTTGGTCCTCAACGGAGGGATGTCGGGTAACAGCTTGCTGACGCCGTCTGAGATCTCCGGCCGTTTTCTTTCCCGAAGGGGTATATGTTCTGTCGCAGCAGCCGGCGTGCCAGACAAGCTCGAGCTTGTCCTAGAAACCAGGGCGGGCGTCGAAGGGACCTCAGTCACGGTTGACCCGTTCCTGCCCTTCCAGCCCTGGCGGGGATCGAGGACCATCAGAGGACCGAGATCGGGTGCTGTCATCCCCGTGGTCTGATGTGGGACAGGCAGCTCTAGAGGGTCTCCTGTCGTCAAAGGAGGAAGCTGAGGCATCTGGCCATGCGGCACGTTGTATTGCATGGCCTGGGAGGGTGTCTGGGCTGAAGGACTCATGGCGGACTCCCCAGGAAGCTCCATGCTCCGCTGGATAGAAGTCGAATCGGCAAACAGGGGGATTGCGTTTGGGCGACCTGCAGCCTGCTCCAGGGCGCTGCCGTCAACCATTCTTAGATATGGCTGCACGGGGTTTGGAGTATACGGCTGCTGCTGCTGCTGCTGCTGCTGCTGCTGTTGTTGTTGTTGTTGTTGTTGTTGTTGTTGTTGTTGTTGTTGATGATGATGATGAAGTTGTTGTTGTTGTTGTTGTTGTTGTCGTCCCTGTGCGCCCCAGTTTTGCCCCTGCGACTGCTGCATCGGCGGCGGTACAGGAAAAGCTCCCGGCGGAGGAGCGAGGGCGACATCGTTGGACAGTCCTGCTGGGGCGGTGCCGCTCTGAGGCTTATGGAGCTGGAACAGCTTGCTGAACCCCTTCTTGGAGGAGTTCGGGCCGGAGACGGGCAAGGTCCTCATGTGGGTCTCCTGCTGGTTTGCCGGCTTCATGTCTTGGGTCTCAATCAGGCCCGCGCTGTCGTCGCCTTTGCGATGGCTCGACCCTCCCCGCAGGAAGGACTTGAACGACATTGTGGAAGGGAGTTTCGGCCTGGCCTGGGCGCTGGGATATGGGCGAAGAGTGCGGTTGGGGAAGGTGAAAAGGTGTATGCGAGCCAGGGAGAATCTTTGGCAGTGATGTTGGAGCTATCAAAGTTCCAACTGATGAGAATGAGAACGAGCGAGGCTCAAGCCGCAAGCATTCGCCTTGCGCGATGCGACACCAGCTTTGCCATCGAGGTGCGCGTTTCTCCCACCATGAAATCTCAGCGCAGCCTGACCTGCAGCGGGAGCCAACCGGCGCAGCAGAACGCTAAGGCTTTAGCACAAATGCGTTGGGCCACTGCTGGGCCTGGCCCAGGCCCCCACCAGCGCTGCGGTCCAGCTCCCAATCTGCCAGACCAGACTGTACTGGTCACACTCGAGCCATTCAGCTTGAGACCACCCCTCATTTTACTACCCTCACCCCCTGGAATGGTGCCCAGCAAGGCGTGGGATCGCCTATTTGCTGGAAGAAATAATACACCCTTTGAGAAAATAATGTCTCCCATCTCCTGCTCTGATCTCACATTGTCCATGATCGATCCAACTGTGACCGATCAGAACCTCGAACACACCCGCCTCCATCATGTCTGGCTCCGACCAGGCCTCTCGCTTCACAAACGTAACATTGCCCGAAGACGACGACATAGACCCTCGGTTCATCATTGCCGTCGACTATGGCACGACTTACACGGGTTCGTTCCACCTCCCCCACTTTCTCCCATGCTCCAACAGCGATGCTGACAAAAGAAACGCATCAATCCAGGAGTCGCATGGATCCTCACAAAAGGCAGAGACGAGCGCCCGCCCACCTTCGCCGACATCCGGGCGGTGCAGAACTGGGGCTCTGGAATTGGCGACAAGGTCCCATCAGCTTACACGTACACGCCCAAGAACGGCAGCGACTGGGGGTACGGCATCGGCGAAGGGTCGTACGTGATCCGGCTAACCAAGCTGGACCTGGAGAAGCCGACGCGGCTCAAGGCGCTGGAGCAGCTGGCAAAAACGCTGCGACACGCCGGCGAGCTCGAGTTCACCGACGATCAGGTCACCAGGGGCGAGGTGCCGCGGCACCTGATCAAGTCGTCGCTGGACGTCATGACGGCGTACCTGAAAAACGTGGCCAGGGAGGTGTATAAGGACATTGCCAACAACCGCGACCCGGCCGCGCTCGACGAGTTCCCCATCGACCTCATCATCACCCACCCGGCCGTGTGGGACCAGCGGGCGAGGAACCTGACGTTCAGGGCCGTGACCACGGCGTTTTCCAGCGTCTTTAGCGGCCTGCGCAGGATGCCGGGCTATGTTAGAATGACGACGGAGCCCGAAGCATGCGCGCAGTACACGCTGCAGGACGCCAGGAGCCAGTCGCTGGAGACAATGAGAGAGGTGTGTCCTTTACTTGATTATGGCCTGGCCAGCTCTGTGACGCATGCTAACGGTGTTTATTGCGCAGGGAGAATGCTTCATCGTCGTTGATGCCGGCGGCGGTACTGTCGTGAGTTTTTGCCGAGCCAGCGAAAGTCGTCCAGCAGGGGTCCCGGTACTAATGACTGTCGGTCTAGGATGTTGTCGCGTACCGAATAGACTCGGCATACCCGAACCTGCGCATCACCCGCGTCACACACCCTCAGGGTAAGGCTACCTTCCACTTCCAATGTTTCCTGCTAACGTCCACAGGCGAGCAATGCGGAGCAAACCAGGTCGACCGCTGCTTCCTGACCGACTTCCTCCTCGCGCGGCTGGGCGAGGAAGACTACGCGCGGCTGATGGGGCTCAAGGCAGACGAGGAGCAGCATGGGTACGGGACGCACTACGTGCTGGGACGGGGCCAGCTCATGATGCTCGAGAGGTTCGAGAGCATCAAGCACGAGTTCGCGGGGCGCAGTCCACGACCACAACTCGACAACGCCCTTCCCCTGCCAGCCGATCTCGGCATCCAGAACGACCGGGAGCGCGGCATCAAGAACGGTCACCTGATGATCTCGGCCGCGGACCTGGAGAAGATGTTCAGCCAGTCGGTGCAGGGCACCATCAGCCTGATCGAGAAGCAGCTGGTGCAGCTGGACACGCAGGGGTACGACAGCCGCACCATCGTGCTGTCGGGCGGCTTCTCACGCAGCAGGTACCTCAACGGCAAGATCCAGGAGCGGGCGCGGTCGCACAACTTCACGCTCCTGCGCGGCGACGACAGCTGGACCGCCGTCGCAAAGGGCGCCGTGCTCATGGGCCTGGGGCTCGACTGCGACGTGCCGCCCGAGTGCATGCGCTGCCCCTACCACGTCGGCGTCGTCGCCGCGGCGCGCTACGGGCTGTACGACTACAGCGGCGCGGCCGCGGCCCGTCTGTACGCTGATTCCTTTGACGGCACCACCAGGGCCAGGGACCACGTTACGTGGCTGTTCGCCAAGAACGACCTCGTGCCCACCACCCACGCGACCGAAAAGTCGGTCCGCATCCAGCGCAAGTTCCTACGCGCAAACAAAAAGGTCGGCACCGTCACCGTCGTGCTGTCGGAGCAGGACTGGCAGACGGGCAAGCCGCCGATGCCGGCAGACGAGGCAAAAGATGGTTAGTAATTTTCCACTTATAGCGTTATTGTGTGCCCTGAAGCCCAGCCCGCAGTTCGCTAACGCATGGTCCCCATATTTTTTCCAGTTACGCGCCGTGAGGTGAGGATAGACTACGACCTGGACGAGGCGGCGTCACGCATCCGTGGCGGAGCCCTGTACGAGACAGTGCTGGACAAGGACAGCGGCATGCCATACGACCGCGTCAAGCTCGAGGTGGAAATCAGCCTCACGCAGTACAACGGACGCGTCAGGCTCCTTCTGGACAGGGGTCAAGGCATACTTGGATTTTCGTCGTCCAACAGCGAGCTGGCCGTCAGGACCTTGTATTGAGCGCGGGACTAGTGTACTGGCTCTACAAATTAGCGAGAGCCCAGCTTTTTCGACCAATATTTGTTTTTCTATTCAGCTTTCTCAGCTCCTGATTCGCTCGGTATGGACCATGTATCTCCAAGTACCCCGATGTCTTGGGAGGTTAGGCTGAGGAGCCGCCATACATACTTGGATGTGATAGCGCCAATGCAAGCCACCAGTACGCCCAGGTTGGGTGCGCAGATTGCACCATCCACTGCAGAAACCCTAGTCGCTGTCTCGCTGCGCTCGCACAAAAGAGCCTGGTTTGGATAGGATCGGCGTTTTGAATTTTCAGTGTCAGTGTCTAGCCAGATGGGTTGCCTCCACGGCTCGTCCAGGGGTCAAAGAGGGGTGGTAATGATGCCGTGGACCCGAGAGGCTAAGTGCCATTGATTCCATCAGTCTGGTCTTCGGTCTTGGCGGCACGAGCTAAACGCTCCCCTAGCTCGTCCATCCCGACGTCAACGGCATCTTCACCTACCTTGTTCAAAGGTTGTCCAACGCGCGCTGCTCGAGATACCCGACTCGACGACATCCCGAGTCGCCCTGCCCAAGACACCAAGGCACACAATGAATTCGTTTTACGGCCAGCCATACATCAGCAGCAACAGATCAGTATGGGTTGAGCTCATGAACAAGAGCACTGCCGACTGGGGCCTGTCGCCGTTCCCGGCGAACGTCGTGGCGCTCAACGGCAGCCTAGCAGACGCTCCGCAGGGCTCGGTGCCGACCGACGCCATCGTGATCGAGAACGCCGGCAAGACGCTCCTGGGCGACCGGCCGATCGAGCCCATCGTGTTCGGCATCACTTCGTCGCTGGCCGTGATCTGCGTCGTCGTCTTCCTCGTCGTCGGCTTCATGGACAAATCCCTCGGCCTCAGCGATCAGGTCGTGCTGCCGGGCGAGGACAGCACCGAGCGACGACCATTGGGGCCCAGCGCCCTCGAGCGCGGCCACGGCGGCATCGGCAGCGGGCCCAACAGCCCCAGCGCAGACGGGCCGCACGACTTCATGACGGACGCCGGGTTCCGGCGCAGCCTGCGCGACTACTACTATCCGCCGACGGTGACGGAGACGGAGCTGCGCGACAAAGATTTTGTGATCGAGACCGTCGACGGCGACGACGTCGAGGCGGTGACGGAGCTGCTGCGCAAAATGTACGCGACCGACCTCGAGATCTGGTCGCGCAGCGGCGACCACAGCTTTAACCCGGACGCGCACAAGGCCAAGAGCGACGCCATCCTGGCCGAGGTGCGCGACCGGTTCGAGGCCTGGGGCGTGTCCGCCAACCACGCGAGCGGCACCGTCGACTGGCGCGGCGGCGACGTCGCGCTGCTGGACCTGCCCGAGGGATGGCAGGCGGTCGACCCGGCGACTCTGCTACAGTGTCTCGAGCACGACGGCCAGGCACAGGCGGTGATGCAGGGCATTTCGAGGGCGAGGGCGGGCTGGACGCAGGACGAGGTGCCTGAGCTGTTGAAGGCCGGGTTGTTTTTGTTTTCGGCCAAGGGCATTCACGAAAGGAGATATTCCTAGTGGGAGGAGTGGGACTGAGGACACCATGAAATTTTATTTGCATAGCCGTTACAGACGCTAGATTAATTACGTGCAACATTTTATCCAGGCATCCGTTGTCGTGACACCAGACGACAGTTCCAACAGCGCCTGGCGGACGCAAAATTGCGGGGTCAATCGGCCACTAATGCTGGTCGAGGCCACCTGGAAGGAGCTACTGCCTAGCGTGACGGAAAGTTGACATCACCATGCTTGTGTCGTCAACGCCGCCAGACCTCGAATAAAACCCCAATCTCGTCCAATTCTCCGTACATAGGTCTTAGCCGGCCGCATCGCATCGTCTCCCTCGCTTTGACTCCCATCCCGACGCCGCCAGTCAGTCGCCTATCTGCGTCCGCCCATACACCAACCCACCTTCTCGACCCATCCCAGCCATGTCCTGCTGCGGCGGCGGCGCGGCCGGCCTGTTCCCGGACCCCAACAACCGCAGCATGAGCGGGCGCGCCTACCAGTACAACAACCCGCGGCGCGGGCCGAACCCGGGCCGCCCAACCTTTTACAGCGCCCGCCTGCGCCGGGCGTCGGCCCTGATCCAGGACCCAGCCTCCATCTCCCTGCGCGAGCTCGCCGCCATCCTGTTCGCGCTCTTCGTCATCTACCGCGGCTTCTTCACCGCCCGCGACCTGCGCGACCTCGTCTTCCGCCGCCGCGTCTCCGAGATCTGTTCCGTGACCGCCGACGGCGCGTCGTGCCTGTCCGTCTATCTGCGCATCGCGTGGTTCGTCCACCTGTTGGGACTGGCTACCGACACCGTGCCGTGGGGCGTCCTGGTCGCCTTTGCTGTGTTTGTCGCCGAGCTGGCGATGGCGTCGGTACGCGGTCGAAGAAGGCAGTGACCCTGCGACTGGTCGGTTGGTCGAGCGGTACATTCTACAAACGAGGAGGCATCCTGAGGCCCCTTCCAAGAAGGAGAATCCCTCCGAGACTATTTCCTTCAGTACATCTTTTTTGAACACAAGCGACTGGGGCTTGTTCCTGTTCCGTCCACATGAAACCAACAATGGCGGAGATTCCGAATCAGGCCACAGCCTGCCGCAGTGTGGCTTGACGGAATACCACTGCGGCACATGTTTATAGCGGTCCTTTCCACAGCTCTGGATGCCCGCCCGGCCGGCTTCGGTCGAGAACAGCTGCCGGCAGGCCAGCATTAGCCGAGTTTCAGGGCGCATCATGTTCCCAAGTAATTATAGCTGGAACCACGCACGTCCTGTCATTGTGTCTATATATCTGTCTGGAGAAGCGTATTCCCCGGTCAAGTCGTCAGCTACAGCAGGGACATGATACCACGCTACAGGGACCTGCCGGCTAGCATCATCCTCGACGACGGGACATGGATACTGTTCCCGTTGACTCGCTGGCCCGTTATCGCACCGCCCAGCACGCCTCGGCACCCAACCCCGGGATCGCGGACCCCGCATTCGAGGCTGAGAAGCCGACATAGATCAGACGAATGCTACCCTTGCAGCATGAACCGAGGGATTTAAGATCAACGGCGTGTCTGCTCAACATCTTGTGCTGTCTACATGTTAACTTGCGCTTTTAGAATTACACATATATAACAGCCCCAGGAAATGGCTCCTACGGTTTTGGACCCTAGCCCCTTGTTGCTGGTCAACGGCAAGATATTCCAGCTACCAGGCGCCAAGGACACGCAGCCATCGTTCCACTCGTGCATGCTCGTGCAGGACGGGCTGCTCCGCCATGTCGGTAGCGAAAGCGACCCGGAGATCGTCGCGGCGAGGGATGCCGGCTTGGTCCGGACGCGGGACCTTGGCGGTCTCACCGTGCTGCCCGGCTTCATCGACGGCCACCTGCACGTCTTGACCATGGGCCAGACGCTCAACAAGGCGCACCTGGGCCACTGCAAGAACCTGGCCGACATCCGCGCCGCCGTCAAGGCGCACGCCGAGGCGCACCCGTCCGAAGACCGCGTCCTGGCCAGCGGCTGGATGAACTCGATGACGCCCGACGGCGTCCACCACTCGATGCTGGACGACCTCGACCCGCGGCCCATCTACGTCGACTCCAAGGACCTGCACTCGGGCTGGCTCAACGCGGCCGCCATAGCCGAGGTGGGGTGCGAGGACATGGCCGACCCGGAGGGCGGCACCATCTGCCGCGACGCCGACGGAAAGGCCACGGGCGAGATGACCGAGGCCGCCGTCTTCACGGTGCTGTGGCCGCACCTGGCCAAGCTCGCGTCGCTCGACGAGCGCGTCGCCGCCGTCCGCGCCGCCGTCGACGCCTACCACGCTGCGGGGTACACGGGCATGGTCGACATGGCCATGGACGACACCATCTGGGACGCCATCCTGGAGATGCGCAGGCGGGAGGAGCCGAACCGGATCCCCATGCGCATCAGCGCCTACTGGCTCATCAAGCCGGCCAAGACCGAGGCCGAGCACCTGGCCCAGGTCGACCGCGCCGTCGAGCTGAGCCGGCTGTACAACTCCACCACGTCGCCCGACTGCCGCGTCGTCGGCATCAAGGTCGTCTGCGACGGCATCGTCGATGCCTGCACCGCCTCGCTGATCGAGCCCTACGCCCACAACGCCCTCTCCGTCGACCCCATGTGGACACCGGAGCAGCTCGGTCCCGTGGTCGCCCGCGCCGACGCCGCTGGCCTGCAGGTCGCGCTGCACGCCATCGGCGACCGCACCGTCACCACCGTCATCGACGCCATCGAGGCCCACTGTTCTACTTCTGGGCGCCTCCGCCCCCGGATCGAGCACCTCGAGCTCACAACCCCCGAAGACGCAGCCCGCCTGGGCCGCCTGGGCATCACGGCGTCGGTGCAGCCCGTGCACGCCGACCCGGCCACGTTCGACGCCTGGCCGCGCCTGCTGGGCGAGGCGCGGTGCGCGCGCGCCTTCGCCTACAGCGAGTTCGCCGCCGGCGGCGCCACGCTCGCCCTGGGCACCGACGCGCCCACGGCGCGCAACCACCCGCTGCAGAACCTGTACGTCGCCACGACGCGCCGGTCGGCCCGCGAGCCGGAAAGGAAAGACGTCGTCAACGAGAACTTCGCCCTCGACCTGTGCCAGGCCGCCGCCTCCGCCACGCGCGGCGCCGCCTACTCGTGCTTCCTGGACGACGTCACGGGCAGCTTGGAGGTCGGCAAGAAGGCCGACTTTGTGGTCGTGGACATGCGCTGGGAGCCCGAGACGCTGCTTGGCGCCCGGATCCTGGAGACGTGGTTTGAGGGGAGGAGGGTGTACGAGGCGCCGGCGTGAGGCTGCCGTGTTGTTTCGTGGCTTCTTGGTGGGCTACTAGCACGGAGTCGTCTTACCTCGTTACAATGGCACTACTGGCATCCATACTGCAAGACCGCCCCGGCGCGGTTCCCTCCATGCGGCCCTCAGGGGTGGCGCGCTTCCTTGGCACGCTTTGTTCGAAGGACTGACACAGAGTCGTAACCCCTCGTACAATGGCATAACTGGTACCCAAACTGCAAGACCGCCATTGTGTCGGTCGACGGACCCCGTTGTTGTTCTTTCGGGTGGTAACCACGAGGGATGCACTCTTTGTTCGAAGGACAGGCATAGACTCGTAACCCCTCGTACAATAGCATACTTAGCCCCCATCCTTTCAAGCCACCGCGCCTGAAACCATCACGACAAGGCCGCACAATAGCGGTATGTGGCATGGTTCCTTTGCCAGCCTTTGTTCGGACACATGAGCGTCGTCCTCGAACAATCGCATGAACACCACGCCTCAAAAGAAACCAACCCGATACAATGGTTCCTTCACACATCCTTGGCATGTATATAAGCTGTTGGAAGCACAACCCTATCCCCTGGTTTCATCTCACTCTATCAACAAGTCACAACGCTCCAACGTCATCCTGATCCAAGGCATCTAGCTCCAAGTAAGTTTCCGGTGGCAGTAAAGAAAATAATCCGCTTCGACCTTTTATTCTCTTGCAACACCACCACTTAAACTTCCTTGACACTTCCCGCCTTGGAAAAAATGGATTCTCGCGCTTCTTCCAGTGACGTCGTGTCCGCCGTCATCGACAACTTGACCACCGAGCAAAGCGCCGCCGTCGTGCAGCTTCTCGCCTCGGTGGGTGCCCAGACGGTGGCGATGGGCTGGGCGGCTGCAAACGAGGCAGCCGCCAGGCTCCGGGCCCGCGGCGGTAAGGACCAAAGACAGCAGTCGGACGCGGAGCCGTCGTCGAAGGACGCCGACGCTGACCCGATGGACATTGACGTCGACACCCTTCAGCAGCATGCGGACGTCATTGACGACGCTGACACCCTACCTGTGTTGATGGACATTGACTCCGACTTCGCCGAGCCCATGGACATAGACGAGCGCGGTGACGTGGTGATGATTGATGCCGGCATTTGATCACCACCACCTAGTCGATAGATTCAACGCTTGAAAATCCAAACTTGAAGATCCTTATGCAGTCCCTTTTCTCCCATTTTATTAAAAGTTCGCTCGTGTGTGACCGCAGATCAACGCCCACGTCCCGAATCCCAGCCGCAGAGTGGAACGGCCCTCGGATCTCCACGAGCGGGCCGACCCTGCATGCCTCATGGCCTTATTATTCCCCCTAATTAGGCTTCATTATGCCTTCTTTCCTTCGTCGGCGGATGGAATAGCCAGCAGCTACGTCGTCAGCTCCACTACGGCGAGTATCCCGCCGGACCATTCTGCCTCCTCCTGCCAAACTACCAACATCTACCCTCCTCGAGATCGCGGTCCCCAGTCCAAAGAGGTCTGCGCTGGTGTTCCAACACCGTAGAGCGAGCCGCTGTACCCAATTACTACACCCTTTCCTCTTCAAACTTGACGGATGGGGAAACTTTGTACAGGTAGGGAGTTTTACGTGTTATTATCACGACCTATTACGCTAGCTTCACGGAATTTTGTCGCCACATCCTCAGGCTCCTTCCCTTACTAACCCCCTAGCCAAGCGCCTCTAGGAATCTTACTCTGGCCTTCGCGGGAGATACACCGTTTGAGACCAAGATTCTCGCTTGAAGAACTACGGAAAACCTCGTCGGATATCATGGAGTGACCTAGGTTTTTGTTCGCGGCGTGCAATTTTTACACCATAGCTCACACCTGGTATGTGATTTATCGTTAGGGTGTTACCGGTTGACATACCCCAGCATAGGGGAAGTCGAGAGATGGACGTCGCCCTCAGCCTCAGGTGGATAGTTACTCTCCCAGTCGGGGACTTTGGCCCTCTCTATTGTGTCTCCTCTCTTCGTGTGGCTTAGGCAAACAACTTTGCGCAAACCAAGAGGTCTCCACAATCCATCCAAGCATCAGCCGTCCTGCTGATGACGCTGTCCTTTGAGAACCTTGTTTGTCTCTGTCTTTGACTACCGATCCTTTGTCTCTACAGATTTCACGCAACTTTGACCCTGTAGTGGCCGATCGCTCCCTCCTTCACTCAAAGAATTGCCCTTTATTTAGAACAAAAGCATCACGCCCACCTTGGTATAAAGCAGAATGAACCTGCTTCCTCCTTGGCATAGTCTGAATCGTTGGATATTCGCACATTTTGTCCCAACGTCTACATCACAGCTAACCCTTTCCGTTTTTACGATCATAAAATAGAGTTTGTTCACTGCAATGCCTCGCGCAAACAACGCCTCAAAACGCACCATGGACGCCAACGAGGCCATCGCCAGGGTCGAAGTATGGCAAAGGGCCATTGGCTACACCTTTGCCGACTGGCGCGACGGCGCCGCCGCCCTCAACTTTGGCGAGGTGAAGATCATGCAGTCCACCAATGGCAAGTCCAAAGCCGTCCCGGGCATCAAAGGGTTCCAGGAGGCATACGAGGCCGGTAGAAAATGCGTGGTCCGCCACCTCCTGAATGAGGACAAGATCAAGCCGGCCCCCGGCAGGCTGCTCTACTATGGTATGCTGGAATCGGTCGACAGCGCATCCCTGCATTCTGTGATATCAGAGATACGGACAATGCTAATCACGGGTGTGTCACCTTTACTAGGTCCCAAGCGCGCAGGTTCGACAAATATCATGCCTCAGCCTAAAATGTTGGCGACGGTTACGAGGAGTCTTGGCCTAGAGGGCGCCGTCATCTGGGGCAACAAGAATGCCACGGACGACAGAAACATAACTGCCGTCGTGGTGGCGGTGCTGGGCGCGGTGGCGCTGCTGGGGGGCAAAGCACAGCTTGCCGAATCCCTGGGCAGGCTAGGACTATACGGCGGCATGAGCGATGTCGAGAGGGAGACTGCTCGCTGTCTTTGGAAGGAGCTGGATAAGGTTTGTTAAGAGACGTCTAGGAGACTCTGGGCTCCTTGGTAAATAACTCATAGAATATTTATTGAACAACGCGCTTCACTGTCATGAAATGTCTTGTGGGACACCCTTCGGAGTTATGTGATCGAATTTGGTTGTTCTGCGCGTCTTATTCCCGCCCCATTGTAATTCCCGGTGTGCATCTTGATCCTCCAGTCGGTGTTGGGGTCCTAAAGGCTCTGGCTGCCACCATTGTAGCGTTATTATTGGTTGCCGTGGACATGCTGAGGGATTGCGGCGTCTATCAGGACTGCGCCGCAGGCTGCCGCAGCACTTGCCGTCGCATTCGGTAGTATGCATGGCACCCGTGGATGCTGCCCCTGAGATGCCGCCAAACGGCACAACGGATCCTCCGCTGTCCAGGAAGATCTTTCCCATCTCGGGCCGCGGCCGCCCAGTACCGCTTCGAAGGATGGGTTAAAAGAGTGCCCCCATGGCGCCTGGAGCTTCTGTCGCCCTTTCCCGATGCCCGGCGCCGCTCTGTATGCCAGCTGCTCAAACCGCCGTGGTGCAACAGGTCACCTTCCTAGCACTGGAAAGTGATGCTCGTTCCAAAGATTGCCGCGGCGCTATATGCCACATCAGCCCTCATTCCACTTTCCCAATGCGTTGATGTCGGACCGTGGCGCTTGAATCCTTCAGGTACTCGTTCTCCCTTCACCCAGAAATGGGCCCTATCTATCGTTTGTGGTGCTGATCATGGACGTTCAAATCGCCGGCTAGCGGTCGTGCTTGGTGAGACGCTATACGTAATGGGAGGCTCATTAGCGAAAACAACTCGACCTGGGGAATAGGTTAGTTATAAGGTCTCTGTGGCCTTTATTAGTGCCCGGGTCATTACACGTTTGCTCCCCTCGACGGCGCGCTGACGGCAGCGATACGCGGCACTCGACTAGAAGACAGAACTGCGGCATTACCTCTCAGCCGCCCTTGGGATTTCGGGGCAGTACGTGCGTCCGATACCACAGGATTCGCAAGAGCCGGGATGATAGGCGTGTGGCCCGGTCCGGACAACCAGACCATACTCAGCTGGGGGGGGGGGACATATTTGATGGGCTTAAGGGCTCCGACGACACCTTCGCCGCCGCGCCTCGCCTACGAGCCTTCAGGCCAGCATCGCCCGGCAGCGCCGGGGGCAGTTGGGTGCCGGCATCCGACACGCCGCCCACGGATTCCCAGTCCGCACAGCGCATTCACCGCACCAGGTTCGGCGCCTATACCAGCTGCAACGGTTTCGGGTTTCACATGGGCGGGCAGGCACATGAAGTGACGGATCAGACCTACAAGTTTGGGGAGAAGAGGCAGGCGTTTCTCCCAGGGCTCGTCATATATGACATGAAAAAAGACCAATGGACCAACCGCACCGCCACCGGCTTTGGCAGGAAAGGGTATGAGGGGACTTATATGAACGGACAGGTGGTTTGCCTGCCCACGCTCGGGACCGGGGGCCAGGGGCTCGTGGCGTTCATCGGGGGATATCACTGTGCGACGGACGGAGTCCAGGCGGGCAGCGACTGCAACCCTGGCAGCGGCTCCGGAATGGAGCTTGAGATGGACAGGATCATATTCTACGACATCGGAACAGCCAAGTTCCACACCCAGAGGACGACGGGCCCTCAGCCGACGCCGCGCAACAGGCACTGCGCGGCTGCTGCCAAAGCCGACGACAGCAACGCCTACGAGATCGTCGTCTTTGGTGAGAGGCGGCAGACCCCGGCCGAGACGTTTGTCTTGACCGTCCCGGGGTTCCGCTGGTTCCGCGCCAACGACTCGATGAAGACGCCGGTCGCCAGGGCAGACCACGCCTGTGCCGTCCTCGGCGGGGCCGGGGCGCGTCAGATGGTGGCTGTGGGTGGCGTGCACGAGTATGTATATGACGCTTTCAACGACCCGGACCCTTGGATGCCGTCGCAGCACATGCAGATCCTGGACATGACGGAGCTCAAGTGGAACGACGCCTACAGGCACGACTCCCCCAAGTATCAGCAGCCCAGCTCTGTCAAGAAATGGTACTCCAACAAGACGTAGGTCCTTTTCTCTTGTCCCGAGGTCGGCTCTGGGCTCTGCTAAGAACATGCGATGGCAGAAATCTGGACGCTGTCCAGTGGGAAGGCTCAGATACCCGTGCTCTGTTCGCAGCCGCCATTGACGGTATCAAAGCAAGTCCAGTCTCGCCTTCAGCACCCGGAACCCCACCGCCATCCGATACCTCGCTGGAGCCCGGGTCCTGGTTACCCGGACCAGTCGTCGGGATTGTTGTAGGAGCCGCTCTTGGGGGCCTCGCGGGACTCGGGGTGCTCGCGATCAGCATTTGGTACTTTTGTCGCTACAGGCCGCGGCGGCGCCAGCAGCAGCAGCAGGAACATTCTAGCGACGAGCAGCTCACCAGCGGGATGACAGAGAACCAGCAGTGGGCTGACCCTGAAGAGATGTGGGTGCCTCCGCCAGAACTGTATGATGAAGGCTATGGAATCTGGCCGCCACAGGAACTGCATGCCCCCAGACTGCCGCAGGAGCTATGGGGAAGCCCGGTGCCAGGTACAGTCGACTGCTGGGACTGGGGTAGATAAACCTGATATCACCGGCGAGCAATAAGGCCCCATGGAGCACACGCCAGTCCATTTCCGTTGACAGTGTAGAAAATCCGTCCCTGCAAAAGACCACAATCTTGCCCGAACCACACAGACATGAAAGCTCCTTTGCGACGGTCACAGGGCCTCATCTACCAGGCGTCACCTCCCTGACAATCTTGATGCCCCTTTTACCGTTGGAGATGGTTCTCCCGATCAGCGAGTCCGAGGCGTTCCGCGACAGGCTCAACACGCGATCACCGTACTCGTCTTCGAATTCTCGCAGGTTGACCCCGGCCCTCTCCTGCCTTGGAGTGTTGGCTGCGGACCCGAGGGCTACGAGGGATACGTATCAATACCTTCGTTCACACTTGGGGAATCGATCGGGGCACGAAATGGGGCATGCACGTACCGCGCCGGTCCTCGCTCGGCCCCTGCGCATCCACGACAAGACCGTCTTTGAAGGTGAACTCGAACGGGGTAGCAGCCATGTCGGTGTCGTGTTGGCAGTATTTGCTAACGAGAGGACGGTTCGTTTCGGTTCGTCAGCACACCAAACAGTACCTAGATTCTAAGTGGCAGCAAAGGCAGCGAGCAATAACTGGGCTCACGTTTTATTAAAATTGCGGACAATCATCTCAAACTGGCCGCCATCCGGGATTATGTGGTTGTAAAAGCTGTTGAACTGAACAGACTCGCCTTTTCCAACCAGCGGGTCGGGTCGTCAGAGAGTCAATGACACAGCAAACCCTACGGAGCAAAGAGAATGCAAACCCAGGAGGAGGTGAACAACAAACCGAGTTTCTCCGCCAGCCGAACACAGCGCAGCACAGCACCCTTCCCACCCTCTTGCGTGCTGGGCGGAGGGAACTCTTGGCAGAACATGTGCTTCTCGTCCAGCGGGTTGCGGGCGAGCTCGTTCATGTCGTTGCAGACGCCGCTGTCGGCGCCCGAGCGCCTGCTGCGGTCCTCCCAGTTGCTTGCGTCGGCGTCGAAGGTAAAGAGGTCCGGGACCAGGCCTTGCTTCAGGGCGTAGCACGCGTTCTCGCAGCTCTCGACCGACTCGGCGCAGTTCCAGTCGAAGATGAACGGCTTGTTGAAGTCGGCGGGGGCCTGGGTGGCTGCCTGGGCTGCTAGAACGAGGGCGATTGCGAGGGGACGCATTGTGGTTATCCGTGGTCTCGGTAGATTGTCGATGGATATGTATTACATTAGTTGGTTTAACAGCAAAAACATTTCTGACCATCAGAGACCCTTGGGATCAAAACAGGAAAACAGAGGGACGGGCAAGGGTCTCCTAGGCTTATATACATGGCTCGATATCAATGTCCTCGCATGGTTCTGACTCCACAACTCCATCGCTGGTAACAATGAGCCTCCCGTGAGAGATCTGATGAGACATGACTGAAGCTTCTCAAGTACCGCGTACCAGTCGAGACCCGCGACAGAAGCACAAGACTGCCAAGATGGATTCATCCGAGCCCGTCCAACGTTGCATTGGGGGCCCCAAAGGACCCTGCAGCTTCTCTCAGCTCCTATCCAGACAAATGTGCGGGGGGGGGG
>PYSS01000087.1:0-63366 GCA_003049465.1 Magnaporthiopsis rhizophila | reverse complement strand
GGGGGGGGCTGACGCGACACCGTCATCCTCCAGACCCAGGTATCACCAGCGCACATTGTTCCGCCATTAACCAACGGCAGTTGCCAAGAACCAAACCGGCGAGCAAACACATAATGGCGATCACCACCACCACCACCCCGGCACCCAACCAAAAACCAGCCATCATTCTGATCCCCGGCGCCTGGCACCACCCCATCCATCTCGCCCCGCTAGCTACCGCGCTGCGCAACGCCGGGTACGACGACGTCTCGACGCCCGCGCTGGCGACCGCGGGCGCACCCTCCGCCGTGCGCGGTCGGACGCACCTAGACGACGTGGCCGTGGTGCGGGACGCCATGCAGCCACACCTGGCTGCGGGCCGCGACATAGTGCTAGTCGCCCACAGCTACGGCGGCTTCGTGGCGCCCGACGCGGCGGCGGGGTATACGGTCGACGAGCGGCGTGAGCCGGGTCTGCGCGGCGGCGTCAAGGCGATCGTGCACCTGCAGTCGTGCGCGGTGGCGGAGCGGGGCATGTCGGTGATCATGGCCTTGTCGGGAGGTACGGGGCGGTTGGCGCCGTTTTATGAGGACCAGGTTGGTTGACTGCTGCGTCCCACGTCAAGGATGATTCCAGGTCGGGGTTCCTAACAAAAACAGGATGGATTCGGAGTGACCAAGGACTACTGCTGGTCCATCTTCTACGGCAACGTAGACGAGAAGCTGGCCAAGGAAATGCTCGCCGCCACGAGCCGCCACCACAGCATGGCCTGTTTCTGGTCCGGGCGCCAGGTCGGGGCGGGCGAGGTGAGGACGCGGGTCGTGTACGTGGTGAGCGAGAAGGACGTGTGCATCAAGCCAGAGGTGCAACACCGGCTCGCCGACGCGCTGGGACCGCGGTGCGAGAAGATCAGCCTGGAGAACGCCGGGCACGCGCCGTGGCTCGAGGCGGAGGAGCTGCCGAAGCTGGTGGATATCTTGCGCGAGGTGGCCGATGCTTGACGGCCAGTCGTTGCCGTTCGCATGACCAGCCCCGTCTCCAATGAGCTTGCAATGAGGTGTATGCTTAGAACTTGAAAATGTATGGGTATCTCTCTTCCCTTCCGTGTATGCCGGGAACAGCTAGGGAAGCACAAAGGAAACCTGGCGTCGACCAACAATTACAAATAAAATGCTTGAATGACCATGTTCCATCGTGAAGTCCATTACAGGTATGAGACGGGAAAATCCCCATCAGTAAAACGGCCTCAGCTGCTCCACCTCCTCGACCTCGTGCGCAAACTGGCGGTAGAACTGCATGATGCCGTGCGCCTTGTGGTACGCGACGAGGCGCGGGTACTTGCGCGTGACTATGCGCTCGCGCTCCTCGTCCCCGACGCCCCGCTCCTTGCCGTCTGGCCGCTCCCTCAGCGCGGCGGCGACCTCGCCCTCGGGTGAGCGTAGGCGGATCAGGTACCGCCGCGTGCCCTCGGTCATGGCGCTGTGGGATGGGCGGAACTGGCCGACGCGGTGATGGGCGTTCTCGCGCATGTAGTCGATGCGGCGGGCAAAGGCGTCGCGTCCGGGGCCGGCGCGGATGAGGCCGGCAAAGACGCGGGCCTCGGCCGAGTCCTCGTCCAGCATCAACAGGACCGTATCCAGGTCCACGTCCGCGGCCGACTCCTCCGGCCTGGGAAGGTCCTGGATGACGTAGTAGGGGCAGCCCGGGCGCGGGGTGAGGAGGCGCTCGATTCTGGGGAGCGGGTGGTGGTATTGTATTTGAGAGGACGCGATGCTGCTGGTATCGAGGGACGACGAGTCGCTGGAATCCGAACACCACCACATGGTGAAGGGCCGGTGCTGTTAACCATAAGGGGTATGGTATGGAGGATCGGAGCCAGGGGCGGCGACAGGTATGAATGTATTTATTTTGTGCTTTTGTGTTTCGTTTTACTTTAAATTGCCGTTGGGGAAGCGACCTGCGCGTTCAAGCTTTGTTGTCGCTGTTGTTTGTTGTTGCGTGATGCTCTGCGGGAGGCAGCTCGTATCAGAGATCCTTGACGCATGGCGGCGTGGGATCACACTCTGGCCAGCACAAGGAGTCCTGTTGGTAAGGTGACGGCATGGCTGAGGGCTCGGCGCGGTGACAGCAGTGGTAGAATCCAGACTGAAACAGCGAACGAAAAGGAAAAAAGGGAAAATCTTGCAGACCTTGGCCAGATCGCGGCCTTTTCAGACTTTTCCCCGTCACGCCATCCAAAAATCGACTGGCTTCTACACCCTGGCGGCTGTTCGTCGATGTTATTGGGCAGGCCTGGCGGAAGGACCAGGCCAGTAGGGTTCCGCCCTGGGGTTTGCAGCGCCAACATAGAAATTATTTCTATTACCCGCGACATGCGGACGCCTTTGTCCAACAATGGGCAAGTCTCGAGCTTAGTCTCGGCCAATACTCCCTTTGGCTGGCTGTTTGGCGCGGACAGGGAGTAGCCCTGTCGGACATTCCCATTTTGGAGAAGCAAGGTCTCCGACCAGTGTCGTCCTGCGATTCAGCCCATAAATGAGATCGGCACGTCAATTCTAATGCAACCAGAATAGAAATACCAGCGGGAGATGTGAGTGCAATCGGGTGATTGTGTCAAGAATACTCATCCAAAAGGGGTATGAACCGCTTGTGACAGTCCTCATCATGCTGATCTGGGGATGGAGAGGATGTTCTTTTCATGGGATCCACGACACCATTGCAGGGGCTGCTTGCAGCCTGTCCGTGCTCTCTGTATGCCGGCAGTAACCCGGCAGATGCACGTCTAGTCTCAGGAACCAACAAAAACCATGATGTCACTAGTCTCTGAGAAGGACACGGGCAGAGGCTGGGGCGACCTGGGCGAGGCCGTTTGCGGTCGGTGGCGGTCAGTGTGATCGGATACTTCGCGTTTGGCTGGCAGTCGAGGTCATGGTTGACGCCATTAAGAGCGTAGAGTTGAAAACGATGATGGTGAGATTTGGGGGAGAAATAGAAACAGTGGCGGGAAGAGCAGACGCCTAGGGAACAGCGGCAATCGCGGCTGTTAGGTAAGCGGGGGCGCGGGGCAGCTGCCCGTTGCAGAAGCTCACACCAGGCAAGCTCTAGCACGACGTCACCAGCTCCAGTCGAGCTCCAGCAAACGAAAGTCACCAACATCACCAACATCACCGTCGTCGGTAGAATATCGAATATCGAAAGTGGCGCAAACAAACCAAACACCATGTCACATCACTGTCACGATGAGCACGGCGATGACCACCACCACCACCACGTGGGCGGCGCCGAGCACGACCACTCGGACGACATCACGCCGGCGCTGCAGAACTCGCTCCTGGGCCGCATCGACTTCGACCACGTCATCACGCTCAACGAGGCCGAGCACGGCTCGGGCGCCGCCGTCGCCCGCAAGGACTGGGCGGCCCGCCTGGACCCGACCCCGGAGCTGGCCAGCGACGCCGACGAGCAGCTGCTGATGCACGTGCCCTTCACGGGCCAGGTCAAGCTGCACTCGGTGCTGCTGCGCACCTCGGACTCGCCCACCGCGCCCCGCACCCTGCGCCTGTTCGCCAACCGGCCCGAGACGTTCGACTTCTCCTCCGCCGAGAGCCAGGACCCCATCCAGGAGCTGGAGCTGAGCAGGACGTCCGAGGTGCAGGAGCTGCCGGTCAAGCGGGCCAAGTTCGCCCAGGTCGCCCGCCTAACCCTGTTCTTCCCGGACAACTTTGGCGACGGCGACGAGGACGTCACGCGCATCAGCTACATCGGCTTCAAGGGCGAGTGGATGCAGCTGGGCCGCGCCCCGACGAATATCATCTACGAGTCGGCCGCCAACCCCAGTGACCACGCCCTCAAGGGGACCAACGTGAACCAGATGGGCAGTGAGATCGGAGGGCGGGGGCCGGGTGTGTAGCGGAGCTGCTCAGACATCGTTTGTTATGTCCATTGGCCGTTTGCTCTTTGATACCCTTGCGCCGGTGCGCGATCAAGCACGACAACGTTTACGCGCGTTAATTTATTCTTTGACACTGTATGAATAACGAACAAGAAACAGGGGGGGTGTGTGAGGAAAGTAATCCCCTCGGATCTTCGCGACTATTGTTGCGGTTGCGGAGTCGTATCTCTGTCCCCGTCTGGAAAAGGGTCAGCCAATGACTCCTAGCAGCTAGCCAACTCCAGCAGTCAGCTCCAGGAATCACATGAGCTCGTGCCCTTTTCGCGTCGGGATGAATAGTAATCATGTCCGTTGCGCGTCTTCCGATCCTTGTTTTTCTTCGTTTCTCAGGCGGCAACACGAGCCGCATGCCGCTAGCGGTGACTGCCTGATGGAATGCTGCCAAAGGACGCCACCTTCGATGCGGGGTTGTTGGCGACGCCTTTTGACTGGACGGCGGCTGGCAGGAAGAACCAAGTAATCAGCAGCTCGCCGGTGCTAGCACGAAGAGCGAGCATCCAGTTGTGTATATAAAGGACCGTCTGGAACCCAACTCGTCTACCATTCTCCTATCTAGCATCCAGACCAAGCGAAGCAATCTCACAGCAGCAGTCCGATCCGTCCCCAAACCACACATCCACCCTAGACCATCGCCCCAAATGCCTCGCTACATCATCATCGTCAAGTCACCCGAGTCCAGCACGGAGGGCTGTGGCATCGGCAGCAAAGCCGACATGTTTGAAGCGATCGGCAAGTTCAACGAAGAGCTGGTCGCCGCCGGCGTCATGCTCGGCGGCGAGGGCCTGCGCCCGTCGGCCCAGGAAGGCTACCGCGTGCACTTTCAGGGATCCGGCGGTGCCGAGCCCCGGGTCGAGAAGGGGCCGTTCCCATCCGAGAGCCGTAGGTCTTATCCCAATTTCCCTTGCAAACTGCACCAAGTGAGTGTTCAAACGGCTGAGACTATGGCAACAGTCATGTCCGGGTGGTGGATCGTCAAGGCCAAGGACGCCGAGGAGGCGCTCGAATGGGCCAAGAAAATACCTTTCGACGAGGGCCACGTCGAGCTGCGGCGCATCTCCGAGATGGATGACTTTGATGGTATCATGACGGAGGAGCAGAAGGAGAGGGAGCGGAAGTTGTGCGCCGATATCCAGGCTCAGCAGCAGAAGTAACAGGGCAGGAATACGGAGCGAGCAGACTGGCAGCTGCCCAGGCGTTGAATGAAGTCATCTGGGGATAAGATGTTGGTGCTCCTGGAGCCTCGCCCGAGTAGGAACCCCCTGGCGCGGACTATGACGGCCCAATAGTTTGTTCTTGCAGCAGGCGGCAGAGGTCGACGAGACCGTGAGGCCTCGCCAGCCTCGCCAATCCCATTGATGTTTTACCAAAGGCCTCCTTCCGAGTCCCGGCACAAGACGCGCCAAGACAAAAAGGCCCCCAGCGAGGCTGAGGACTCGAGATGTGCGATTCCGAGGAAAACGCCAGAGTGGCCGGCATGGGTGTGCTGCGTGTTTTTGCACAGGGCAATAAGGAATACAGAATCAACGGGGCGTGACATCGCCTGATACCTACCAGATGCCGATTATCAGCATTTCGGCGCTTCGTATAGCCATCCATTGATGGCTAGCGCGGGCCGACATGGCCTTTGAATAACAATCTCGAACCCGTGGGTTGACAACATCTGGGAAAGAAAATTCTCCTGGCTGAAGTGGAGAGCTGGATTTTTGGGACAGGCAGGACGCCGCACGGACCATGAAGATCAATTAGGCTACAGGGGTGCTGTGAGCAACACGCCGATGTCGGCCCAGGCGCGTCTACCCCTCGATGGCAACCAAATATCAAAGCTCGAGCTACCCCACCAGCAAGAAGAAACGCAACGAGCAGAACTCGAACCAATCGAGAGAACTCCTACTGCAACGACCTTCTCAAGATGGCTTCTCAAAGCGTTCTTATGCTGTAAGTGCGCCGCGACGGCCTCCGCGCCCGTGTCTCGCTAACAGCCTTCCTTTCTTTCAGAGGGTCTGGTTTCGTGACCAGGCCCACGCTCGACGTCCTCTCTGATGCCGGCATCAAGGTGACCGTCGGTAAGACAGCCGTCAACTGCGTCGGCACCAAGCTAGCTCTCCATGGGAGCGGTAGAAAACGAACAGGGCTGACAATTGCCAAACAAACACAAACAATAGCATGCAGGACGCTCGAGTCGGCCAAGAAGCTGTCGGCCGGCGTCAAGCTCTCGACGGCCATCTCGCTCGACGTGACCGACGACGCCGCCCTCGACGCCGAGGTGGCTAAGCACGACCTGGTCGTCAGCCTGATCCCCTACACCTTCCACGCTGCCGTCATCAAGTCGGCCATCCGCAAGAAGAAGCACGTCGTCACCACCAGTTACGTCTCGCCCGCCATGCTCGAGCTCGACCAGGCCGCCAAGGACGCCGGGATCACCGTCATGAACGAGATTGGCGTAAGCGTCCTTATTGTGTCGAGGCGTGCAGCTCGCAGGGAGGGCAAAGGGCTGACAAGTGGTGAAACACACAGCTTGACCCCGGCATCGACCACCTCTACGCCATCTCCACCATCGAGAGCGTTCACAAGGCCGGCGGCAAGATCCTGTCGTTCCTGTCCTACTGCGGAGGTCTCCCGGCCCCCGAGTCCTCGGGCAACCCTCTGGGCTACAAGTCAGTCCATTCCATGTTTCCCTCGCGAGGGGTGCGCCAACCATACGACGTGTTCTAACTGGGTTGGTTCCTTACTGGCAGGTTCTCCTGGTCCTCGCGCGGCGTGCTGCTAGCCCTGAGGAACGCGGCCAGCTTCTATCAGGGCGGCAAGGTCGTCAACGTCGCCGGTCCCGGTAAGCTGGTGCCTCCGTAATGGACGTCGAAACGGCAGCCGTCGCGGAGCTTTGCTAACCAAACAAACGCGCCAACAAAACAGAACTGATGGCTACCGCCAAGCCCTACCACATCTACCCTGGTCAGTGTTTACCTCGACGAATCCCCCCATATCCAGAGCTAACCCAAGCTGCAGGCTTCAACTTTGTCGCCTACCCAAACCGCGACTCCACCCCCTACAAGGAGCGATACAACATCCCCGAGGCCGAGACCATCATCCGCGGCGTAAGTTACAGATATCAGCTACCCATCTTTCCCCGCCCCCTGCTGACACCCTTCAGACCCTCCGCTACGGCGGCTTCCCCCAGTTCGTCAAAGTCCTGGTCGACATCGGCTTCCTCAGCGACGAGGAGCAGCCGTTTCTCAAGGAGTCCATCCCCTGGCGCGAGGCCACGCAAAAGATCGTCGCCGCCTCGTCGCCGTCCGAGTCCGACATCGTCGGCGCCATCGTGTCCAAGGCCTCTTTCGAGGATGCCGAGGAGCAGAAGAGGATAGTGGCCGGTCTCAAATGGCGTGAGCATTATTCCATTCCCCCAGTTCAAGTGAAGTGAAAAACAAAGACTCTGACGCGATGACACGGCACGGCTAGTGGGCATCTTCTCCGACGCCAAGATCACACCCAAGGGAAACCCGCTCGACACCCTGTGCGCCACGCTCGAGGAGAAGATGCAGTTTGAGGAGGGCGAGCGCGACCTGGTTGTGAGTACCTAGCGTTTTGCTCAAGACTCACTCGAAAGCTGACACGACTCTCCTCCCGGCAGGTGCTCCAGCACAAGTTCGAAATCGAAAACAAGGACGGCTCCAGGGAGACGCGCACCTCGACACTGTGCGAGTACGGCGCCCCGGTCGGCTCGGGCGGCTACTCGGCCATGGCCAAGCTCGTCGGCGTGCCCTGCGGCGTTGGTTAGTCACGCAGTCTTCTCCTTTTCTTCCTGCTCCTACGAAATATGCTATGTACAACAAGGCTGATAATGTTCCGACACAAACCACGCAGCCGTCAAGTTTGTCCTCGACGGCACCATCTCCGACAGGGGCGTGCTCGCTCCCATGAACTCCAAGCTCAACGACCCGTTGATGAAGGAGCTCAAGGAGAAGTATGGGTATGTTGTTTTACTCTGTTTCTCTTTCTCTTTCCCCGCACACTTCCAGGTTGTTGCCATACAAGACGTCCATCCGCTGACCGAGATGTGGCCTCGTAGAATCGAGTGCAAGGAAAAGGTTGTTGGTTAAAAGCGGCATCTTGGGCGACACAAAGGCTAGACGGGATTCACGTAGCCTGGGCTTTTATGTTCGAATTTACCCTAAGGCAAAAAATACCCATTAAAACCGAAAGCGGACGGACCATCGACCTGTCCATTTTCAAGGGGAAAGCGGACGATATGGTTAAGGGCGAGCACCTTAACGGGTTCGCGGAAACGATCGCGCTTACGTTTAAAAGAAATTACAATGGTTTAAACCAAACGATACCAAGGCTCCGAAACCATTTGTTAATGGACGGGGCGTGCGATATCGTTTTCGACCGTATTATAAACGCCTGCGCCGCGGCGAGTGGCCGGCCGCCGCCGACGCCGAACGCGAACGGGCGACATTAAAACGGCCGTGGTCCACGCCACGGGCCGTACGACGTATGCCGAAAACGTGACGGAACTCACGTCCACGGTCGCGTCGTGAACCGCCCTCTCGTACGACCGGGAACTGACCCAGGTCCTGTCGCCTCTCGAGTGAGAGATTCCGGATCGGTCCCCTAATCCCCGGAACACCGAGGATTATAAGGGCATCCCGCACTCTGCCTGTTTTTGATCGGTGCGGCGGCGCATGAATATGGCAATCTTAAAGGCCCTGGCCGACGTATCTACATCCGGATTTTTAGCATCAAGCTCACGCTTGCACCCGTCTTGACGTGTAATTTCGATATGCGTGTTTTTGCAATGTGTGCAGCCATGGGGGCAAAACCAGTCCCAAGGGATCTAAAGGGGGGAGCAGGCCCTAGGTATTTTTTCAGCGAATGGAAGGACGGCGACCCGTTGGTACAATTAATTCTTCCTGGCTCTTATAATGTATTTTTTTTCCCTATTCCGGTCTTTGGGGGGTTGGTGGTAAGATTCAGGGCATAATTTTAATGCCGTGGGCGGGTGATGGGAAATGGGGTATGGGACATGTAGACGGAGCACGCGAACATGGGTGACGGGGGCGCCGACAATAGGGGCAGGGCGGTGCTTCGTAACCCGGGGCTAATTTTAACAACTGCTTGTTTTCTTGTTTGTGGATCCAGGCAGGGGGCTCCCTGGCCCTGGTAAAAATCTTAATAAATATAGCTTTGAACCTGCCAAAAGTATATACCAATTTAAACGAGCCAACCTGTCCTGTAAATGCAGCCTTTGTAGGCTGTAAAACAAACGATGTTTCATACTGTCAAGGCGGTTAGACAGAAGGAGACCCCTCCCACCTCTGCTAAAAAGCCAGGACAATCAGAACCGCTGTTCTGATTGCGATAGGGGTCTCATACACCCAACGCACACGAGAGACAAGGCTGCAAGTGCACGGAGGGCACGCCGCGCCATAACACATACCCCCAAATACGAAACAACTTAAATTCAGGCCCATATATACACATAAACAGGCACAAGGCCACCCCGAGCGTGTTGCATGGAAAAAACAAGCAAAAAACAAGCAGGGGCTAAAGTATAAAAAAAACATGTAGTGTAAATCAGGCCACCATCCCTTCCGCTTTCCCTTAATCTCCGGGCTGTAATTTGGTACAGCGCTTAACGGTTTTAAACGCCGGTGTCAAGTGCTTTACCTATAGCATAAAGCGGGCGTGCAGTGGCCACGCTAGAGAAAGGTGGAGTTATTAATGATTGTCCTCCTGATCGGTCCTTTGACGAGTGCCGGTGAGAGGGATTTATTTAGAGTAAGCGACAAAGGTGAAGCCGACGTGGGGCGCCTCTCGGGCGTGCCAACTGCAGGCAGTGACCGGGGCGTATCAGCCGGACCTTAACGTTCCCTTTGCCCAAACACGTTATTGCAGTTGCTTTCGGGGTAGCCGGGGCGCAATGCGTTACAGAATTGTAGGTTTAAACATGGAAGGTTTTATTAAAAGTTCATTGCGCCTTAACGCACCGGCCAAAGCCGGGGCGCAATGCGTTATACCTAAAATTTTAAGTTTGAACATGGAAGGTTTACGACTTAAGCGAAAGCTTATTTAACGGGCGCAATAGGTATACGGCTATTACACCGTTCGGTATAACCGGCTAATTCGGCGTAATGTACTTGTTTAAAATCCCGAAGCCGTGCAGCTTTTTTATATATAAATCTATACTTACTTCCGCCATTACAACCGTTCTTTCTTTCTATCACCATCTCCTTTCGTCACAGTATCAACGTTTCCTAAGTTTGCTTCATTTGTCCTTTTTTTTTTTTTACTCTTGCGGCTTCGCTTTTCAGTTCTTACCACCTTTTTCCAACCTTACTCAAAATGGTTCATATCCACACTTACGCCTTCGCCCTTTTCGCTCTGGCTAATGCCGCTCTGGGCAATGCCGCTCCGGGCAATGCCGCTCTGGGCAACCCTTCGTCGTTTAATACGGACAACATCGCCCCTAACGTTGCACGCCGTAAGTTAAACAAGCTTAAACCTAACCAAAGCAAACTGCAATAAACTCTAACTTGAAACGCTTTTTTATAACCAGGTGCCACTCTTACCCGCCGTGTTTATACTTATAACTCATGCATGAACGCCTGTGTACGCAGGATGGAAAAAGCGAAGAATTGGACCAATGCGGGGTACAATGCTTGCATGAAGGAATGCAACAAGTATAAAGACAGCGTTAGGAAGCAGTCGGCTGCGGCCGCTGCTTAAATCGTTGCGTTAAGAGAGATGCCTTTAAGATTAAGGTGGTTCAGGCCGGGTCGGGTTGGATTGGATTGGATTGGATTATATCCATTAAATTACATTCGTTAAATCACATTCGTTAAATTACATTCATTAAATTACATTCGTTAAATTACATTCGTTAAATTAAAATAAACTTGCGTTATAAATCGGGACAAGTCCCGCTTTTATGCCAAGGCTGTGCCTTATATCTAGTATAAAGCCCCCTTCGAGGTACAGAGCTTCCGACAGTTAGATTCCTTCCTTTTGCTAGTTTATTCATCACTTTCCCAGGCCCCTAATGTTATGGTTCGGCAGCAGGTGCCTCCACCCCCTTCCTACCAAAAGGACGACTAAGCTAAAGCTGACGCTTTAGCTCAATTGGAGGCTCAAGTACCCTCTGTGAGGCGAGGCTGCACGAGAGGGCACGCCACGCCATAACAGTTCATGGAGGTCTCTTAGGGTCCGTGGCGAAGGCCAGTCCTGTGACTGTTAGCTTAACGACCCGGTTTGTTGAGTTGGACGAAACCATTATTTCGGCCACTTTTAACGCAGGATTGGTTAGGCGTTAAACCTCGGTATGGCCGTTTCTCTGCTTTGACAAATTTCATTTGCGGATTTTTTAAAAGCGGCATACCATATGCGCCAACCTTGGCGGTTTTTATCTGGGGGACTTAAAAGGAAAAGCTGTGGTTGGAAAAGGTTAAAGGATCTGTGCTGCCCATGTTCTTTTAAACAACGTCGAGGGCCTCCATATCACTAAAAAGGACACAATGAGAGCGACAGGAGATTCTCGTCGGTTTTATTTTCATTAAGGGCAACTTATTTAAATGTGCCGTCTTCGTCCTCGTAACGCACACCCTTATCCGGTCCGGCACTCACCCACAAACAAAGACAAAGGAAGCGCTAACAACACGTCCCTGTTCTTCCATCTCAACTGCCACAAAAAACGTTACAACAACCCCCCACCCCCCAAGTCAGACACAATAATTCCGGCACACCACAAGTCGGTAATCAAACAGGCCAACAAGCTTATCGCCTCCCGCGCCATTTCGGGCTTCTTTTATGATCAAATAAGGCCATTTCGGCAAGGATAGACAAAAGTACAGTCGACGAGCATATCCTTTCTTGCCACTAGACATGAAATCAAGGAAATATGTACAAGATGTATACCCCTCGCCCATCCATGCCAAAGGGCTAAAATGGAGAATGATACCCGCCAAAGAAAAGTTCACAACTACTCCAACCACAACACAACGGCCGTTGTCAGGAGACACGCTAAGCGACCGGTCTATCTAAACCCGCTCTTGCCACCCTTCTTCTTCTTCCCTGCCGCTCCCGGCCGAACACCATGCCGGCCGCCAACGGGCTGAGACATGATCATCATGCCGCCGCCGGTCGCCCTGACGCCACTTCCTCCTGCCGCCCCGATCTGGCTCGACTGCGTTAGCGCCGCCTGCGAGGAGAGCGCATGGCCGCCGGCCACCTGCGTCTGCTGCTGTTTCGTCCCGCCCGTGCGGATGGCCGGCGCCGCCGCCCTCCCTATCTGCTGACTGCCGCCGATCCGCGGCGGCCCCGCAGCCACCGCCGCGTCAGAGTGCTGGTCGGCCGAGTCGGGCTCGACCGACAGGCCGAGGGCGGCGCGGCGGTCTATCCTGCGCTGCTGGCGAGCCTGGCGGGCGCGCTTGCCGGCCTCGGAGTGGCGGGCCAGGCGGGCCGACTCCCGGGACCACTCGAATTCGGCCGGGTCGGTGCCCGGCTGAGCGGGCCATCGCGAGAGCAGGGCCGTCTCGGCGCCATCCGGGCGGCGGGGCACGGACCCGATGGAGGCGGCGTAGCGGCTCAGGCGGAGA
This sequence comes from Magnaporthiopsis rhizophila, assembly GCA_003049465.1. Taxonomy (NCBI): domain Eukaryota; kingdom Fungi; phylum Ascomycota; class Sordariomycetes; order Magnaporthales; family Magnaporthaceae; genus Magnaporthiopsis; species Magnaporthiopsis rhizophila. The sequence goes on along the minus strand of PYSS01000087.1, from coordinate 50,844 downwards.
GCGGCATCGTCTTGGGGCTGTTGCTCATGGGCGCCTCCGTCCGCCTCGTCGTCTTGCTCCGTCGCCCGGCCCTTGCCTTTGTCTTTTCCCTTCTCTGCAGACAGTTGCTGCTGCGGCACTGCCGACGACGCGCGGGACGAGGACGGCGTGACGGTCGGCGATGGCAGGCCCGTCATCTGCAAGGAGCCGCTAGTGCCAAGCCCGGGGGCAGCAGACGCGGACCGCTCTTGGTCGAACGACGACGGCGGCGGCCCAACCGAGACGCCAAACTGTGCTAGGAAGATCTCCATGGCGGCGAAGCCGGCTAGCTGTTCACGGATCGCCGCGGCCTCGGGGCTCAGGAGACCTTCTGGAAGGCCTTCCGGAGCAGGGGGCCACAGCTGGAGGAGACGTTCCAGAAGGCTAAACGAGTCCGTAGTATAAGGCCCCACAACGAGGTCGTCGACCTTCAAGGTATCGTCCGCCAGCTCGCGCAGTTGACCCAGCTCGCCTGTCCAGCGAGATTCCAGAACCTCAGTGTTCAGGCTCCCCGTCGTGTTGCGGGCAGCTTCGAGTCTGTAGCAAAGTAACATGGAATAGTTGGTCAGCAAAAATGTGCATGATTCCAGACAGTGATGTCAACGTCAACAGAACAGTAAAGGAGGGTTGAAGAGAGCATACAGCGTTGTCAGGGGAAGATTGCCTCGTTCGATTCCAGCACGAACGACGCGGTTGATGGCAGTGAAAGCGCTAGAAACGCTGCTGGCACCATCCCCTTCAAGACCTCCCATCTGCGGCGACGGCGTCCTGGCCCCGGAGACCTTGGTGGCCATCCGCTCCATGATTATGCTCGCGAAAGGCGATAGGTTAAGGATATGAAACGCCCGACGAGCAGCGGTGGGGTCTGTACCCGCCGCTGGCACTGGGCCAAAGATTTGTTTCGAGCGCGGCTGGCTGCCATCGCCGACGTCAAAGAAGCCACCATAGTCGTCTCTCACCACGAAGCTGTCCCGAAGGCTTCGCAGGATCCGCTTCCGCTTCGCCGCCGAGCCGCGCGCGGCCTCCTCATCCGCCGTCGCACCCCATATCCTGAGCGTGTCACGCGACCTGCCCGAGGCCGAAGAGTACGTCGCGCACAGGACGGAGCGGAGGCCGAGCGTGGCGTCTAGGATGAGAAGCTGTGCGAATCCGGGGTCTTGGCGAGAAAGACCGGGGCGGGCCAGGAACGAGAGCGAACGGATCCGGGGCGGCAGCGACGGCGGCGGCGGGTGCACTTCTCTCTCGCCGCCTTGGCCTTGGGCTCCAGCGGCCTCGTGGCCCCATCCGAGCCGCGTGGTCTGGCGATGGAACATGGCGGATGCCGGGCCAGCAGCAGCCGGCGGAATAGCGAACCAAAACAGCGTCACCAGCGGGGCCGAGGCGCTCGAGAAGACACAGACGAGCCACGCCATCGTATTTACATCGCGAACACCACCGACGGTAACGGGCTGCTGAGGTCGCGCCGTGACGCTCATGCGCAGGGCGCGGTCCACGGGACTGCGAAGATGGGGACATGAAAGAAGAATGGTTATGGCAATTTGGCCGGGCCGCCCGTCAGGCTCGCCCTCCATCATCCCCGGTTGTGGCGGCCGCGTCAGCTGGATCCAGAACAAGGCCGTGCTGGTCAGTACGAAGAGCCTGGAGGCATCTTCTGGGCAGACGCAGACATCCAGGATGGCGTCGGGCCTCTTTGGATCGACCAGCTCTGCAAAGACGGCGCTATTGCCGCCGCCCTCCAGATCCAAGATCTTGAGCGTCTTCGGGGTAGACATGACGAGCGTCTCGGCCCGTGTCGGGGATGAGTTGACCTTGTCCTCGCTGAGGGCTGGTAAATTGAGACCACTATCATTTTGCCGCGTGCCGCGGGTAGCACCATCAGTCCGCACCGCAGCCCATGCGATGCGGCACTGCTCCTCCTCGTCTCCGAGGACGATCAGGCGCGCGCGCTCCGCGGGCAGGCCGTCATGTACGTAGCCCGAGTACATGAGGACGGCGGAAAGCGGCTTGTGGCGTGACCCCTGGTTGCCAGTGACGTCCCAGACGGTCCATTCGCCGGCGCGGTCGATGATCGCAAGTCGCGGGCGAGGGTCCTCCTCGGACCCTGGGTCGAAGGAGAAGTCCGAGTTGTGCCCGCCGCCCATCTGGCTCGTTTTCACCGTCAAGGCCGGTGTCAACTCAACGAAGGAAGGGCCCGCTCCTGTCCCGTCGACGCCGGCAGCGCGCGATGAACTGCTCCAAGTAGGCACGGCTCGAATCTCGGGCTGGAACACCATGGTCGCCTGGGCCGTCTGCACGAGCAGCCATCTCCTGACGCGCCGGCTTTGAGGCACCACGGCAAACCGGATTCCGACCACGGGCACTCCCTCGCTGTCCCAGAACCCTTCGTACCCGAGATCGGAGACCGCAACCGAGAGCGCAGCAGCCGCCGGCGCCGCCCCACGACTTTCCTCGTCCTCGCCGTCTTCTTCCTCCTGGCTCCAGCTCCGCTTTGCATCCCGCAGTCGAACCACACGGACAACATCGCCGGCGTGGCCACACACCATGGCCAGCGCAGGAACCCCGACGGCGCGGGTGGGCCAGGTCGCGTCCGTGATCTCGCCGACGCTGAGGAGGCTCGAGAGCAGATCGGCGCCCTGGCTCGGCGGCGCGGCCGCAGCCGTCTCCTCTTTGAGAAGCGAGCCAAGACCGGCGGCCAGGCCAACAAAGGCCCCCGGGTGGCTGCGGAACAGCCAGCGTTGCTGGGAGCGCAGGGCGCGCCAGTTGGCTGACGGCCCGCCGGCGTCATCAGGCCGTGAGGGCGCGTACCACTCGTCGAAGGGGAGAACCTGCTCGATCCTGGGGACCCTGCCGACCATGCGGTTGATATGGAGATGACCCAGCGCATTTTCAAGTTCATGATCGTCGCTGTCGTCGTCGTCGTCGTCGTCGTCTCGTTTGTAAAGATCACGTGGGACATAGGACACCCTGCCGACATGGCCAAGCACGACGTCGTTGGCACGGTGGATGAGATGTCCAGTCATTGGCCTATGGCCCGCTGATGGCCTGCGGCTAGCCATTTGGTCCTATCCTCCCAAGCTCCTCAATATCTGTCGACAGTATCCGGGTTGATTTCATTGTAGAAGAATGCCTTGTATCCGGTGCGTTTGCGTGTCGCCCGATGCGGCAGCTTGGCGCAGTAAAAGTTGCAACAAACCTCTGCCGGAAGCGTGGGCAATCACAACCAAGGATACGTCTTAATTATATGTTGGCTCCGCCAAGATGAATATGAACACTGAGATCTGGCCGCAGATTCGTAGACTTGGAGCGCGCGTTGAAGCCGCTCGCATCGTTGCGAGGCGCATCGTGAGGTTCTTGAAGGTCACATGCACTCTGCCAAGAGATATTGTACAAAGTAGATGGCGGTGTGGGGCCTGAGGCAGCCACAGCGTGGTTGCCATAGCAATTCCCCGCCATGTTTCTGCCTGCCGTGATGAAACGAGAAATTTCGCGATTGCGACAGCGCGCTTGATTACGGAAGGCATTAATTAGGTATCGACACGACGACGTATCTCTCATAGCAGTTGCGACAACTAAACACACTGCCATCTACTACCACAATTAAACATCCCCACCACCACTCGAACAGTCGAAAACCAAACCAAGGACACAATGGCATCCGTCATGACCCCCTCGTCGCACCACCGCCAGACCCTGGCAGGCCCGGCGCCGTCGATGGCCGACCAGCTGCCCACCATCGACTTTGGGTTCGACGAGCTGCGCGACCGCATGGCCAAGTTCACCGCCAAGTTCGACGCCTTCATCGAGCAGGGGCGCAAGCGCGTGCTGGAGGAGCGCAACCACTTTCGCATGAACGTGGCCGAGCTGCAGGGTACGAAGCCATTCCCCGTCACGTCTACATCCTACCTTTTTTCAACCGCTGACAAACGTGCTTTTCTGCGTCTGCAGAGGACCAACGCATGAAGAAAAGAGACATCGAGATCGTCCAGCTCAAAACCAACACCCACCAGCACACAATGGCCAAGGAAGCGGCCGAGGCGCGCGAGATGCAGGCCGCCATCGCGGCGCTGAGCGAGCAGCGCGACCGGCAGGCGGCGGCGCGCGACGCGCTCAAGGAGGCGATCGCGGCGGCGCAGCGCGAGGTGGACGCGCGGCTGGCGGCGCAGGCCGAACACGCGCGACGGCGGGCCGGGCAGGCGCGCTTCAACGTGCCCGAGCTCGACTTTTGGGTCACCAACCTGTGCCTGCGCATCGAAGGGGCCGGGCGCGACGACCGGCTAAAGTTTGTGTTTACGCACGTCGACGAGCGCGACTGGGACGCCGAGGCCTGGTTCGAGCTCGACACGGCCGCGCGCGACTTTGCCGTCCGCCACTGCCGGCCCAAGCTCGAGAAGGGCCGGGTCGAGCGCGTGCTGGACCGGGCCAACGAGTCGAGGGAGCTGGTGGTGCTGCTCAAGGGGATGCGGGAGCTGTTTGCCGAGGCGATGAGGCCGTAGGTTTTTGTGTTGTTTTGACCTTGTACTGTGTATGAGTTCTGATGATGATAATGATGATGAATTGGATATCTTGTTGTTTTCTAACACCACTGGTATTCTCCGGGGAAATGATCCAGTCACCACTGTCACTCCAATAGACAGAACCTCAAAACAACTCGGTTGTTTAGCGGCCTGCTCGGACAATGAAGCAGTTGATGTCAATGCTTACCGTTTGAAGCTACTCCGTTAACCAATACAACGCCCTCCCCGACCTCCCCGTCGCGCGCAAGCGTTTCGCCGAGGTCGGCGGCCAGAAGGTAATCGACGACAAGTTCGTCGACCTTTTCCGCCGCCACGGCGTTGATAAAGGTCCAGACCAGCAACGCAACTACTCGCACACCTGCCCCAAAACCATCTACCGCCGTACCTCCTTCAAATCGACCCACAGGTCGGGCTTCATCCAAGTCTGGTACGTGTCCATTTCCCCCTCGTCCCAGCGCCTTAGGCACTCGCGGGCGGCGGGGCCCTCGGCGGGCGCGAGGTCAAAGTGCCAGAGGAGGTGGGCCAGGATGAGGCGCATCTCCAGGTAGGCGAGGTTCTTGCCCATGCAGCCGCGTGGCCCGGTGCCGAAGGGCTGCGACGCGGCGCGGCGGTCGCCCTCAAAGACGGGGTCGGCGCCGTCGTCGTCGAGCCAGCGCTCGGGCGCGAACCGGTCCGGGTCCGCAAAGTGGCGCTCCGTCCGGACGGCGGCCCAGGGCGCGACGCTCACCGTGGTGCCGGCGGGCAAGGGCCGGCCGGCGACGACGGCGCCGCCGGGCGGCACGACGCGCGGCTGGTTGGACGGCGCGGGCGAGAAGAGCCGCAGGGCCTCCTCGAGCGACGCGTCCAGGTACGGCACGCGCGCGCGCACCGACTCCCAGCAGATGTCGGCCGGCGACGCAAAGGCCGCCCTCACCTCGCCGGCCGCGCGCGCCAGCGCGGCCGGGTGCCGCAGCATAAAGTACGCCCACCCGGTCATGGTGTTGGCCGTGGTCTCGCTCCCGGCGCTGATGAAGAGCACCATGTTGAGCACGATCTCGGTCGGGCTGAGGGTGGCGCCGCCGCGCGAGCCGTTGCTGTCGAGGATGTGCTTGATCAGGTCCGGGTGCTGGCGGTCCTTGTCGGCGAGGCGTCGGAGCGTCTTGTCGCGCGAGTTCTCAAAGTGTGCGCGCCGCCACTGCGCCGCCTCGGCCGGCACCACCAGCCGGACGAGCAGGCGGTGCAGCAGCGTGCCCGTGCCCGCGACGCGCCGGATCGCCTGGTCCCACGTGGCGACCTTGAAGATGTTGATGATGGCGCGCGCCCACTCGTTGGACTGCCCAGCGTCCAGGCACCCGAACGGCTCGGCGAAGCAGACGTCGCCGATTATATCAAAGGTCGTGTACGTGACTGTGCGGGGGTTGGTACTGTTAATCACTTTTACTGGGCAGAAAGTGTCTTGCTCGGCAGAACTTTGGGGGGCTGGTCCGAACACGCACACCACTCGGCCAGGTTGACCGCCTCGTTCCTCCGCGCCCTGGCCGTCAGGGCCGCGACCAGCTTATCGACGTGAACTTGGAGGATGCTCTCCTGCTGCAGCAAGGCGCGGTTGGTGAAGGGGGCCGCGAGGGCGCGGCGCTGTCGCGTGTGCTCGGCGTTGTTGGCCAGGCTGACGCCAGTCTGACCGTCGAGGGGCGAGACGGCGCCTATGAAGACCGGGCTTTTTTCGAAATTAGGCGTCGATTTCTGTGGGTGTACCGTCAGCCCCCAAGGACGACACACTGAACGACCAGAAATCGAGCTTTATTTTTTTTACTGGGAAAGGGGCTTGGATTTACAAGGAACCCGTAAATGTCATCCCACGCCTCAACGTCGATAAAGCTAAGCTCGTTGGGCGCGACTCTGACAATGGGGCCTACAACCGAGGCGTGTCAGCAGGTTCTCTTCGCCTCCTTAAAAGTGTCCAACGAACCGTATTTGTCATGGAGCTTCTTGTACGCCTTGGGCTGCCGAGCTCGAAGCAACGCCCACGCGGCTGGTATCTCGGAAACGCTGTTGAGCCAGGGCCCCGGGTACCGCCGGAGAGGGTGAAAGATTCGCATGCGCAGCACGTGGATGGCGAATACCAGGAGTAGCTGGACTCTCCCGGTTAACGATTACAGGGGATTTCGGAAAGGGCTTTAATCTCTGGGCGCGTGGGCGGTGCTTACAGTGGAGGATGCCGCGGTGACCACCTGTGCCATGGTGGGCATGGCCGCAACTTCTAGCAAGCGTAAAAGGCCCATGATGCCCTGCCCGTAAAATAAACGGGCTGCAAAGGAAACTGTTTGGGGAAGGGTCGGTGATCGCGGGTGGGTTACAAAACAAAAAAGCTGGCAAAGCACAAAATCTACCAGATATACGAGGTCTTTTCCAATAGTACCCAAGTCGCACTTTACCAAGCTAAGGCAAGCAGGGGGGAATTATTTACCCGGTCATCGTGTTGCCGCCTTTGCGCGGCCATAGGTTCTGTCATCTGTCACGGTGCGATCCCTTGTAAGGCCTAGGCGGGGTTGTAGTCCCAGCTACAACAACGTTCCTCTTTTACCTTCATGGCGTAACGGGTACTACCTTGGTCGAGTCACCGTGACAGGTTCTTCGATTAGAGTTTTCGGGGTTAAATTCGCCATGGCCGAGAATATCTACTCCGCGCACCTCCTTTAAAACCACCCCCCACCCCCATGCCAAGAGCGCGCAAGCGTATCGCTTCCCGCTCCGATATGCGGTTCATGATCGGAACAGCCCATCCGGGAAGCCGCGAATGCTACGGTGGATGGACATGCTTTTTTTATCCACACCCGGCGCGGTCCATAACTTAAACTTTCCTCCTTCACCGGTTCCCTAGTCGTTGCTAGTTGGCATGCGGGGAACACCCCCTCCCCCGTGGCGTACCGCTTCCCGCTCCGATTTGCGATTTATAATCAGAACAGCCCCCGGCCGGCACGGCTCATAACTTAAGCTTTCCTCCTTCCCTGCCGTTGCTAATTGTCATGCAGGGGGAGGGGAACGCCCACCCCTCCCCACTTGGCTCGAGTGCGGAAACAATACCGCAGCACAACAACGCCGGACATGCCTTAATCGTGTCTCCCGCTGCTAGGTACTAACCCCTCAGGTCTGATCGTTACGTTAAAGCATACGTTTCGGAATGCACGAAATGCTTATCTTGCCATCAGGTGCGAGGCGGAGCCCCCCCAGTGGGCCTACTGCTGACGTGGGAGACGTTATGCGCTTTGCGTCGAGGAGGCATCATGACCAATCTTTTGACCGCGGCCTGGTTGGAACAATTCTGGAGGTGCCGGTTTTTTTTTTCGGGGAGTTTCAAATGCCCAGGTCAAACTCCTTTCCTTATTCGCCTACCTTCACCTTTTACGAAAATGTCGTACACTTCGTGTGGCAGCTGATTTACAATTTTTAATGGTGATATTTATGCTTTTCTTTTCTTAGCTTCGCCCGGCAGCCTAGACGCCATGTGTAAGTCCAAGCTGTGAAATGTGTAATGCTGAGCTAAGCCTAAAGAGCGAGCAAGATGTAAGGTCGTATGCTGGGACTGCAATCTTAAAACGATGCGTGAATAGTTTGTAATTGTAAATTTGAAAAATACAGTCAAATAACTTTCGAAGACAGTCACTCGAGTGTTCCTCCAAAACGATCCGTCTTAGTTTTGCGCTAAAAGACGAAAGGCTGCCCACGCTATCCCTGCTTTCCTTAAGACTGCAGTCACTTTAGCGCCGTGACCCGCACCTTGAGAGGCGTCTTCTCCCACACCTGGAAGGCCTTTTGGTCTTGAATCCAGCGGGTCTGGCCCGGGGCCAGCGCCAGGTCAAAGTTCCACAGCAGCCGCGCGAGGATCAAGCGCATCTCGACCCAGGCGAGGCTGGGAAGCAGACAAAGGCCGGCCCATGTCAGCCACCGACGGCGAAATGAGACCAAGGGCTCGCTGGCCCAGCCATTTGAAAAAAGGGGGTGTGGGAGGGAAGCCGCTTTTACTTACCTTTGGCCGATGCAGGACCGCGGGCCCAGAGCGAACGGCATCGAGGCCTCGAGGTTGTCGTCGGCGTAGGGGGCCGGCGGCTCCTTGAGCCAGCGCTCGGGGACGAAGCGGTCCGGGTTCGTAAAGTTGAAGGGCGCCATGCTGGCCCCCATTGGGTGCACGAAGACGACGGAGCCCGCGGGGACCATCTTGCCAGCGATAAAGGCCCCGCTCTCGGTGACCTCACGCGGTTGACCTGTTAATGTGCAAGAGGGGAGGGAAACGTCAGCCTGACTCGTCCGGCATGTGTTTCGGTTGCGTAATTGAAAGAAAAAAAAAGAAAAAAAAAAGCACAAGCGTTCGAAGGGGATTTTGGCTAACCGGTAGGCAAGGCCGGGTATACGCGCCCGGCTTCTTTGAGCACTGCCGTCAGGTACTCGAGTTGGGCGAGCGAAGATGACGTGATCTCGGAGTCGGCGGCAAAGGTCGAGCGGATTAAGGTCGTGAGTTTTTCCATGATGCCAGGGTTCATCATCAGATTGAATGTGACACCAGAGAGATACGACCCGGCTGTTGTCGATACGTATTTGATTAGTCACTTTTTTTTTTTTTTTTTTTTACGCAATGATGAAGCGCAGGGCCGTATACTTACTAGTCTCGCTGCCAGCAATGATGAGAATGGCCGAATTGCTGATTATCTCGCCCTCGGAGAGCCTAATAGGACTAAGAGGATCAGCGAGCTGCAAAGAAGAGCACATGGTAATCGATGGCGCGGGCAGGGAGGACGGAAGAGTGAGTACTTACCCCTTGTCGTCATTGTTCTTCAGCATGTAGCTCATAAAGTCGTGTTTGCCCTCGTCGACACCCCGAGCGAGCCTCTTCTTTGCGCTGGCGACGGCGAAGCCAAACTCGGCCTTGCGGGCTTCAGTCAGGGCACTTTCGGTCCAGTAGCGGTAAGCCAGCTGGCTGAGTGGGTACGGGAAGCGCTTCAGCGTCCGCTGCAGGAAGCCGTCCTTCAGAGACCTGAAGACGTTGGCTACCCACGGCTGCAGAAAAGCACTTTTTGTCAGCGGCAAGGGGCTTTTTTTGCATAGACGGGAGCTGGCGGATGCCGATTTGGCTTCCTCTTCACTTACATGGAGCTCGCCGCTCTCGAGGCAGCCAAAGTCCTGGTCGAAGGCCAATGCACCCAGAATATCGAAGGCAGTGTAGCTTGAGTTATGCCGTCAGACCACCGAGGAGGACTGAACATGCTGCAGAAGGGAGGGCGCCGGCAACGTACTTGTACCACATCACCATGTCGACCTCCTCACCCCGAGCCGCCCGCTCTCGCAGGCGGGTGATCAGCTTGTCCACGTACCGCTGAACCAGGGGCTCTTCGCTGGCCAGGGCCGACGGGGCGAACATGTGGTTCATCACCCGCCTCATACGCCTGTGGTCTTCTTCATTATGCGCATTGATCTATTGTAACGAACGTGCCGTTGTCAGCGGCGGCCCCAAATCGGCCTTCGGTTAAGCGACAGGGAAGGGCAAGGGCAAATCCGGGGCTTGGTGGCTTACAATGTCGGCAACGCCATTGAGGTTGGTACGGACGCCGAAGGACGCCTTGGGCAGGGCGCCCCGCGGCCTCGCCTTGTCTTCGGTTCTACGGTGCCCATAAATGTCGGACCAGGCCCGGCTGTCGGCGTAGCTCAGCAGGTTGGGCTCGACGCGGACGACGGGGCCGTACTGCCCGTGAAGGGCCTCGATGTACCGGTTCGAGTCGCCCCGGCAGTGCTCCAGCATCAGTGGGAGGAAGCTGGCGCGGCAGAGCAGCGGGCCTGGGTAGCGACGGAGGGGATGAAGGAACACATTGTAAAAGCCACGGGCGAGGAGCAGCATGAGCGGGAGGCCCAAAATGTACAAGGAAAGAGTGAGCATTGTTACTGTAAAGGGCTGCTGCCGTGTCTAGTGATTGGGTGGCTGGGAATAGAGCAATCTAGGGGTCAGATAATCAGTAGACGAGGAGGCGAGTGAGCTTAGCGACCACTGTCCGAAATGCTCCTCGAAGTAATCAAGAGAATAGCGAACAAGGTCAAGCGCTCCACCTTGAAGCGGAAAACGAAGGCCTCTCCTCCTCCCGCATAAGGGGACCGAGCTGTCACCCGACGGGAGGAGGCATACAATGCCCGATGCGGGGGCACCGGTCGGACCCAGGGGAAGGCCGTCCGAACGGGGTCGGCACTGCTCGACTCAGCGGCCGGCAGGTTGTAATCGACTCAGGTTGCAATCACCCGCGGATTCCCTTTTCCGTCGCCGTGCTTGCGGGCGGACGTTGTTGTTTACGGTAATTACAAGCTACGCGAACGTGGCTCGTGCGTAGCTAAACCGGTTTTAGAAATACTGCGCCCACAGGGCCGCGTGGCCGCCTTGGCTTGATCCTTGTCGGGCCGGGCCGTCGAGTCACGCCCTTGCATGACGTGGTCTGACGGAGGACCTATGTGCCCTCATTAAATGGCTCGGGTATCTTAAAGGTTGGATCACAATGGGAAGCTGCCAAGTTAAGCTTTATGATTATCTAACGACTGATGCAGTGTAACGTTGATAAGAGATGCAGCGTAACCGCTTCACCCCACCTGGGATTGTCGCAGCCTCCCGCGCGGACTGGGTTTTTTGGCACCCCACCCCCACAATTCTGTCCGATTCAGCTACATCCCATGCTCGACCGTCTAGACATTCCAGGATGTGGCAGTGGACCGAGGGATGGGCGTTCATGTGAGAAGCCTGTCAAACGCGCAAGGTACGACGTTACGTTTAAACTAGCATCTCCGTGAAAACCGATCTCGCGGCATTAGAAAGCAAGTTCAAGTGTGGATCCCAACGCGAACTATAATAAAGGTCAGACTAGAGGTTGTTGAGGTGGCCGAGCCCCGAGGGAGTGCCTATTGGAGAGTTTGTACGATACTAGACCAAGGTAGTACCCGTTACACCAAAGCGAAAGGGAACGTTGTCGTATCGAGGGCTACGATCCGCTGGGTCCTTATATAAGCGAGACATTTTGCAAGCCCGTGACTGGGCCGGTTATACGCAAGACTTGTGGGGTTGGGAAGTTCGAATGGCAACCCCGCAGCCTAACTCGATACATTTATAATACGGGCCGATTGGGAAGGAGACAAGAGAGTGTGGAAAGCTAAAAAGAAAATAAAAAAAAAGAGAGAACTATGTGACTTGTAAGATGCGGTGTCGGAAATGCTGCAAGGTAGGCGGTTGTTAAGATTGTGAAAAGAGGCTTGGTGTGAGCTTAAACTGCGTAATAATTCAGTTCCGTACCGCGCTAGTATAATACTATCAACAACAGCTTTCTAGCCAAACGAAAGTGGTACCTATGGAAAACTAGGCCGAATGCGGAGCTGTTAAGAATGTGGCTCGTAAATGACATGTAACCTGGGGGTTGTTAAAGGAGTGGTCGTTTACGTTTCCCTAATGGGGCAAAAAACAAACAAAAAAATATTAAAAATTCAACAATCTTTGCCGGCGGCACATGGTTCACACTTTAACCGCCTCCGTCACCTTGACCATCAGGTTCGACTCAAGAAAAACACCATAGCTGGTGACATCGCAGGGCTTGAGAGGGCGAGCTAGCTGGAGGTCAAAGTGGCGGAACAACTGGTTGGTTTGCGTCAGCACAAATCCGTATCTACAGATAGGGGCGAGCAGTAGGCTACCACGATCAAACTGGGAGACGCAAAGGAAGAGCCCAGAAAAAGCGGGGGGAGCAGGGAGGGATGCGGGCCTTGACTCACCTCAAACACGACTTTGTGCAGCTCCATGAAGGCGATGGTCCTGCCCACGCACTGCCACTGGCCCGACCCAAAGGCCGCGGCTTCGACGTTACGCTGCATGGCCGCGCGCTCGCCCTCGGGCAGGTCCAGGAAGCGGGCGGGCCGGAAGACGTCCGGGTCCGGGCCGAAGAGGGCCTCGGAGCGCAGCAGCGACGACTGGTTGGCGCAGATGGCGGTGCCGCCGGGGACGGCGTACCCGGCCAGCGTGTCGCCCTCGGGCGGCACGACCTTGGGCAGCAGGCCCAGCAGGGGCGGGCGCATGCGGATCCCCTCGTAGATGACGGCCTGCAGCACGGGCAGGCGCGCCGCCTCTTCCGCCTTGATGACGGGGCTCGAGGCCCGGCCGCTCGCGACCGCCGACGCGATCTCGGCCCTGAGGAGCGCGTGCACCGACGGCGTCGACATGGTGTGCACCAGCGTCGACCGGATCGCCGACGCTGTGCTCTCGGTGCCCGCCACGACCATGAAGAGGCCCTCGACCTCGCATTCCTTTTGCGTGAGGCCGTGGTGGATGAAGGAACCCTGGCCCATCCCCTGTGAGCACGACGATGGGAAGGGAAGGGTTGGGGTAGTATCATGGCGGGGCTGGGGGAAGGGGTGGGTATGGTTGTTTGACCGAGGACTTACAAGCATGTCCTTTTTGGATTCGGCGCCTTCCTTGAAACGCTTGCCCACATGGTGCTCGGCCACCCTGCAGGCACCCTTGTCAGCCGCCATCTTTGATAAGCAAACGGGTGGGGGTGAGACACATGCACACAGGGGGTCGGACGTACGCCATCAGAGCCCCGAACCCCTCCTTGTCTTGCGGCTTGGGGCCGAGGAGCTTGAGGAAGAAGGTGGAGAAGAGTACGTTGCGGATCCAGGGGACGTCGGCCGACGTGGACATGCGGGGCCACAAGTCCTTGACGCTTTTAAGGAAGCTGTACAGGTCCGTCTCGGACGCCAGGTAGCCGAACTCTTTACCGAACCCGAGGCGGGTGATAACGTCCATGGTGAAATAGGTCGAGATGGGCCCGAGGTCGAGCAGGGCCCCCGCGCCGGCGTATCTGTGGTGCAGGGTGGCGACGAGGGTGCGGACCTGGCCGTCGATGCCGGCCTCGAAGTCGGGCATCTCGCGGCCGCTGTAGGCGTGCATGGTGCGCGACTTGAAGCGCGTATGGGCGGCAGGCTGCAGGACGGTAAACATGTTATCGTAGTAAGGGTTAAAGCGGCCCGTGATGTACCACGTGTCGCGCTCGTAGCCGCTGCGGGCCGCGCTGACGCGCCGCAGGATCTCAACGTCGTCCGTCATGAGCTCGTTGGGACCGATACGCACCAGCGGGCCGTGCTGCTTGTGCTTGCGGTTCAGCTCCCGGTGCACCCAGTACTGCCTGCCGCTGTACGTCGTTTTGGCCAGCCAGAGGTACGAGAAGGTGGCAACCCACGACGCCGCGGGGAACTGGCGGAGCCGATACCACGCCCGGACGCTGGTCACCAGGTACCAAACCGTCAAGACGCACGCGCCCGCCGCGGCGGCCTGGCCCCACGACACGGGCGGCACCCGAGGCATGGCGACGACAAGCTGGCGGGCCTCCTGGATGGCCGGCAAAACCTTGCTGGCGGCCATGGAGGAGAGGCTGGAGGTGCTGTCGTAAAGCGACTCCATGGCGAGTTTGAAATCTATGGACTCGACAATTTGGATAGACGACGAGGTGGCAATAAGGTATAAATAAGTTAGTCTAAAGACGGATGTCCATTCATCGAAGGCAGAGTGGCCGTTTTTGTGCATGACGACATGCCCAAGGTAGGTAGGTGTAGTGCCTACCTAGGTGTGTAGCAGGGAAAAGACGCCCTGGAATACGATCTGGTATATGGAAAATCGGTCAGTGTTAGAAAGAGGTAGATATATAAGGCCGGATGAGCGGATGAGGCTTGGGGAGGCATCCAGGTAGAGACCAGTCCTTGAAGACTTCTCTTGAGAAAAACGAGCTCGGCACCTTTCTTGATAGCGCGTGGGAAACTATCAGACTATTCGTGCCGCATTGGCAGCCCTTGTCCAACCCCTCTTGCTCACAAGATCTCCGCCTTTATCGGGCCCAGCCATCTTACGCGGCCAGCGCCGGAGGAAGTGTGTATATAAGGGGGTGGGCTTATCCAAAAGTCCACTGCGGGACCATTGCCGCATTATTTCTTATAAAACGGGGCTCCACACCAGCATGCAGAGTTGTCTCCGCGGAGATCAGTGATGATGATGATATTACCCCAAAAAGACATTCTCGTGACGGCATGTATCGCTTCCGCGGTCCCTGCAGCCGTCCATGTCGAGCACGAACCCTGACTCGACCCGGGGGTCACGGCGCCTCGCCGGCAGCAAAGTTCGGAAAACGTACAGGCTCCTCGCAGAAAGCCGAGGTCCAAGAAGAGGGGTTAGAAAAATGCCGACTTATCCGGAGCGGAAGCCATGCCGCACTCTGTCTGAAAGGCAGCATCGCTTACAAACCGAGGCGGGACAAATATGCGGCAGGAAGTGAAGGGAATGACAAAGGGAGTATGAACGAGGTTGTCAGGAGGAACACTCCGGACAACCCATGAATCTCAGGCAAGCTGCTCAGTTGCTACCCAGTTCGTGCGATTCATACGCCGCCTCCTGGATAATACACACATATATATAAGTCTTTCAGGAAGACTGTCTTAAGGTCCTTTCTTTTCACTCAGCCAGCCTACATTTATATCCCCTTATCTCTTTAAACAGCTGCCTCCAGTGCCTGCCCTGTATTCTCATTGCTTCAGCCTCGTTTTCCCTTGTCACATCTCCCTCTCTTTGCCATGGCGCCCAAGTTCAACGACTCGTGGTACTACCCCAACGACATCGCCCATGACCTGGACGGCGTTACTGTGCTGCCCGAGGCCATGAAACAGGAGGTTTACGCCTGCGCCTGGGAGTACACGCGTTGCGTTATCCCCCAGTATACCAACTGGAAGCGCTACGTGGCCTTCATGCGCACCATCATCATCGGCATCATCGCCGAGTTCCGCGGTGAGCTTGTCGACGTGACGGCGGGCGACCAGATCCTGGGCTACTCGCTTAACGGCGTGCTCGACGCGCTTTTCGAAGGCACGCCGGGCCACGCTCTCATGGCGCGCGAGTACAAGACCTTCCTGCTCATCACGGCCGAAAAGACCAGCAAACGCCGCGACCACGAGCTGTTCCGGCGCTACGTCAACGGGCTCGCCACCTCCCCCCGCGCCTGGTTCCGCATGCGCGACTGCGACGCCCTCGCACGCTTCTCGCTCGCCGCCGCCTTGGCCTGCTCCGACATATGCGACTACCTCCCGTCCGAGGACCAGTTCGAGCTGCTGACCGAGATCGGAGACACGCTGTACGACGCCGTCGCGTTTTACAAGCACCGCAGCGAGGGCGAAACCAACAACACCTTCGCCTACGTGCCCGAAAAGGTCCGCGTCAAAGCCTTCAGCGTCGCACGCGAGCTGCTTTGGGCCCTCGACGTCGCCTACGCCCACAGGCCCGAGGGCGTGCCGCTCATGAACTTTGTCCGCTTTTTCGGCGGGCCCATCCACATGATGATGCGCCGCTACCGTTTCGTCGAGGAGGACCTGACCATCGGCCGGCCCGAGACGGCCGCCGTCGTGGCCCAGACGCGCCGCAACGTGAAGCTGTGGAACCGCGTCGACGCCCAGACCGCCGGCGCCCCGGGCGACGCAGCCGCCGCCGCCGCCGCCGACGATGGCGGCCGCAGCCGCGGCGGAAGCACCAGCAGCGCCGACAGCGGCGCCAGCACCCGCCCCAGCCAGAGCCGCGGGAGCGACACCAGCGTCGAGGACGACGGCAAGCCCGGCGACGACCCCGCCGCCGTCCCCGCCGTCCAGGTGCCGGGCGTCGAGCGTTTCCACACGCTGCTGAAGCGCAGCGACGAGCTCATGTTCCCCGAGCTGCCCGCGTACCTGGCCCGCTCGGCCGAGCCGCAATGCGACCGCTGCAGCTACCAGGCGTCGTACGGCGCGCGCCGCATGTACCGCTTCGGCGGCGTCGACCTGTGCCGCGGCTGCCGGGCCATGTGGCGCGGCTACATCGAGTCGCTGCCCGAGCGCGCCCAGGACGCCTTCCCCGAGATCGTGCTCAAAGCGCCGCCGTCCCAGCCGCCCGCGCCCTCGGCCGCCGAGCACGAGGAGGCTTTCGGCCAGGCGTGTTACGCGTAGGCTCGTTGGGTGGGTCTTGATGGTTACACGAGGAAGTGCCTGGACTTTCGTCCCGGCTGCTGTTGTTAGGAGATTTGGCTTATAAAGGTTATTGGAAGTTTTTGCAACAAACTTAGTTTGAAACAACATACATGATGCACTTTTTTATAACCGCGTTGGAATTTTCGCATTCTTTTTAGTCTAAATCGAGTTTCGATTCTTGCTCGCTCTTGGCATTTTATTCGATCCATGTCGGTTACAACTGTAATGGTAGCCCCCAGCGCTTGCATCGCTGTATTAAGGTGTGGACACAGCTCCAGATCTGCCGGAGCGGGTCACGGGCAAGCTGTTTGGGGTGAAGACATTGAAGCTGCGTCGCAGCCGTTTGGCTTGGCGACCCTACCCATCCGAGCAGCCTGCTCCAAACCCAGGTTCGGGTAGTGACTGGTGGCTGCCACTATGGCACCGTGCTGCCTCGAAAGCTGCCCCTGCAACTCTTCGCACGGCTCTACATACCCGGGGAATGTGAATGAAGCTTTTTCCTGCTTGATAGCCGATGAGTAAAAACGGGAGGGTGCAAGAAGCCGATCAATCGATGGCCCGCGTCGGCCCACCAGGTTTGTGCCAAGCGGGCGTCGTTGGGTGCGAAAATATTTGGGCAAGTTTAAGCACGAAGGAATGAAACCCCCAATTGGCGCCTACCGGAATTTTGCTGCATTCAGCGCGTCGCTCCCTGCCACTTCCAATGCACCACAGCTCGACACAAACCAAACCACGAAGCATCTGCATCTCGACACAACCTCCCAGCAGACAAAGCACAGAACAAAGATGCCCGGCGAAGACAGGCGAGAAAAGCAGGCAGCGGCGCAGTCGGCCGTCGACATCCTGCACGAGATTTCCACCATCCTGGTCCGTCCGTTCCCCGTCTTTTCTTGCCCCCCTAATCAAACGACCTGCTGAACCAACCACACCATGGAACCAAAATAGAACTGCCACCTGGACCGCAGAACACTCTCGGTCTGCATATCCATGATTGAAAACGGCGTCAGTCCCGAGGCCCTCGCCGTGAGTTTTTCTGTCTCCCTATGCACCATATATCCTCTCTCGGCCTTTCCATCCTAACTTTCACGACGAACCAAACCAAACGGAAAAAAAAAAAAAAACAGGCTGTCGTCAAGGAGCTCCGGAAACAGGGCCAGGAGGCGACTGCCGCGCAGGTCGCCGCCGCCGCGGGGAGTCGGAGGAAATAGGGCCCGCCCGTCCGTCTAGGTGGCTTTTTTTTTTTTTTTTTTTTTTGCTCTTCTTCGTCGTCATGGACTTTTTCTCTTCTTTTGCATGTCGTTTTCCGAGGTCGGAGTGCTTCGATCCTGGGCTTTGGCAACAAAAGGACCATAATATCGGCAGATATCCTTGGTGATGCAGTGTACGGCGTACACACCATGTATCCAAACTATTCCGTCCACAACTCCACGATATGCCGATTTCTCCCTTCTTCTCACGTTCATCTATCGCTACTCGGGCTTGCTCCCCATGTCTGCGTCTTCAAAGGGTGAGCTCGGTCTACCAAGCATGTAGAACTCGTCCCCCGAGAACCTCCTTACAATAAAAATAATGGCGGGAGGTTTCAGTTGTCGAAAGGCCGAGTGCGTCCATCAGGTTGCCCACAGAAAGCGAACATGATCCAAACACATCATTCCGCGTCCACAGCCAAGCCACAAGCGGGAACCCTCCAAGTGCGATATTCATTTGGTGCTATTTCCTCTACTTCTTGTTTTCCAATTATGTTGTCCTTCGCCGGCCCGTCAACCTTGCAAACTCCTCACCATCACCCACTCGATCACTCGACGACAAAGCACAAAAACGCCCCGAATAACACCAAACACAAGCCACACCATGAAAAGCATTCTTATCACGTAAAGGGAGCCGTACAGCCCCTACCATAATCCAGCGTGCTCGATTATCAAGCATCCACAGCCACAGAGACGGCTCATGAATGGGTATCCGTACCCCTTCGTAACTCCCAGGATCCAACCCCGCGTCCACATCCAAGTGGTCATTGGGCAAGCCTACCGATGGCCGAAGAGCGTGATCTCGTTATCGTCATCTTCCTCGTCTTCCCGAGGGTCGCCCTCCTCGGAGCTCTCATCGTCATCATCCTCAGAGTCGTCCTCGTCGTCATCAACATCGTCATGACTCTCTCCTGCATCACCAAACAGACGCATCTCGGAGCCGCCGAGCCTACCCAGACCCACCCGGCTCCAAAAGTCAAAGTCGAGCATGTCATCGTTGCGTCCGTCATCGTCATCGTCGTCCATTATCGAACCCTCGGGGTCGCCCTCGATTTCCGGGAAGACGGGCGTGGGCGACAGAGACCGCGCGTATCGCTCCGGCGGCTGCACGGGGAGCGTCGTCCGCATTCCTCCGACCGACGCCCCCGGCATGTGGCTCACGCTCCTCCGGGGCTGTGCGATGTCTCTGGGCCCGGAGGAGGCCGAGGAGCGATGTGCCGTATCTGGCGGTGCCGCCCCTACCGCTAGTGCTGCCGGTGCTACTAATATTGCCGCCGCCGTCTCCGTCGCTGCTGACGCCGCACTAGCACCAGCTTCCTCCCCACCAGCAGTGGTCAACGGCGTCCCGGCTGCCGAATCGCCTTCTCCTGGCGGGGGCGCTGCCCCAGTCGTCGACGGGCCGGAACCAGGCGCGTTCAATATCTGGACTTCTCGCGTGTTGTAGCCCTTGCAGATGCTGCACTTGAGGCCGACCCAATGGTACAGCGTCTGGCTCTTGGCCTCGCAGTCGTTGCAGTAGATGATGGCGCGGGCGGCCGCCCACTCTGGCGGCATGGGCTGCTCCGCGATGTTCTGATCCCACTTGCGGAAGAGGGACTCCATGTTGCGTGTGCTCTTGCTGCAAATGGGGCACTTGTACGATGTGAGCATGTGCTGCTCGTAGCACCGCTTGTGAATCAGGTGCCGGCAAGGGTTCATGTGTATCATGCGTTTCGTAGACGTGAACATGTACTCGCCGCAGATGGGGCAGTTGCAGTCCATGGCACCCTCACGGCATCGGTGCGAGTCCTTGGTCTCGATGGCGATGCAAATGCCACAGCTCTGTCCAGTTTCGCCATTTTATGCGGTTGGTCAGTCGGGGTCTGGTTATATCAGTCGCACACAAGAGGGCAGACACCAGAAGCTTGATACACACCTTGCAGTGGAAGAAGTCCTTCCCCAGCCCTGCGCCGACCCTGCAGATACCGCACCCATCGCAGTGGTACGTGCTTGCGTCGGGGTCGTCGTTCCAGAGCTTGCAGACGCCGCAGTAGTAGCGGGCGGCCAGCCTCCCGCACCTGACGCACTCGTCGCCCGCCTTCTGCGCATAGCCGCAGGGCATGCATAGCATGTTCTTGGTCTCCTTGCGCGGGAGCGCGTGATCCTCAGCCTCGTCATGGCAGAGCCGGCACGTATACCACTTCTGGCACGTGTTGCACTGCAGCTTGACATTCCGCCGGTAGTGCTCGCAGCCCATGTGCTGCGGCTCCTGCTGCTGCGGCCCGCTGCTGCTACCGCTGCTACTGCTGATGTTAAACTCCCCGTTGGGCCAGAAGATCCCGCTGCCTGTCCCGTGTCGGCCCCGGTGCCGCTGTTCCATTGGCGCATAGGTTGGTTTTAGGTCGTCCTCAGTCAGCAGGAAGCGCGGCGGCGTCGATGACTCGCCCAGTGACAGCTGCCAGAACTTGAGCGACTCGAGCGGGCCCTGTGGTGCAGCTTGCTCGTACAGCACGCCGTTCCCGCCCCCCTCAGATGTGCCTGAGTGCGAGGAGTGGGAAGATACGCGCTTCTTCTTCTGTTGTTCCTGGATATCCTGCCTTGATCGCTTGTAGCCTTCCGTGAACATGCTGTGTAGCAGCTGCGCCTTTTCGGTGGCAGGTATAGGGCGTGAGTGTATTTCTAGGATGCGCCGTCTCAGGGGGCCCATGCCGTCATCCTCGGGCAGCGCCTCTGGCCTCAGGTACTCCTGCGGCATCGACGATATCGTGCCATCGTTGGCGCTGACTGCAGCCGAGGGCGCCGGGACTCCATCTTGGGTTGCTATCGGATCTCGCTGCGCCGCGGCCATCCCCAGAGAGGCCGTCGCTTGTTCGGCAGAGTGGTATTGTTGGCGGGAAGATGCTTCCTCTAGTGGTGATTCTCGAGCACCATGCGCCGACGAAGCGGAGGGCGGGGTCTGTGACGTTGGCGATGTCGGGCGTGGAGGGCCGGGCGCCAAGCGATCTGAAAGCGATCGATTAGGAGATGATGATGAAGGCTGTGGGCCTAGGCCTCTGTCAACAGCAGCAATGGACGGGTCCTGACCACCTGCATCCTCGGTGTGTCCTTCCAACAGCTGGCCCTGACCAACCGCGCCAACACTACCGCTGCCGCCGCCCTGCTGATCTCCGTCTTCCTGCTGCGCCGACAATGGAGACGATGCGCTGGCTGTCGGGTCCGCGCTGGGAGACGGCGCGGCGGGGCTGGCAAAGCTTCCGCGGGAGAATCGACGGGCCTGTCGGAGCACTGGTTCGACGATGAAGCTGGGCACCAGGTTGGGGATCAGGGCAGACATCGAGGAGATCCGCCTCGGCGGGGCGGACGACTCGCCGGTTGTGGTGCTGCTTGAAGGTGGGAGGAGAGGGTGGTGGCGGTGCCACGCTGCGATGAGGTGGTGGGGACGGCCGAGCTTAAGAAATACCAGAGCAAATGTATGCAAGCCAGATGATGCAGTCCGTTTGATAATGCCCGAACAAAACTTAACAATAGAAAAAAATGCGGAGAAAAGACGGCCGGGCCCGTCGGCGGGCGAGAACCAACCTAGGTTTAAAAGATGAAAGAAGGCGGAGGTTTGCTGCACCCCAGACTGTTACGAGTGTCAAGCTCGATGTCCTGGTGTCAGCGATTCAGCATGTGACGCCAGCCAGGCCGAGAAGAGAATGCAATGGGCGGGCGGGGAGGCTAGGGAAAGGCGGGAGCCATCAGGCCTGCATCCAAAAGGCGACCGGCTCGAAGCACTGTCCAACCTCGCAGCAACCCATGCGCGTGCATGTCCGGACTCTCGGACAGTCGAGAATCTGCGGCCAGCCCAGTGTGTGTGTCGGGTGGTATTAGGTGGTGGTTTTGGTCTTGGTGGTGTGACCGACTGCCGATTCATGGCGGTCTGGTTGGAAGGAGGGCCGTGAGTTGGAGGATGCTTCCCCGCAAAATTCCCCCACTGCCTCCTATTGCTCCATTGTTGCAGCTGAGCTGCACAATGGGATCAATTGCTGCTGCCGTCCACTCCCAGCTCAGGCGCGGCTGGCCGAACTCGAGTGATTTGTTTCGTGTATAGGTTGACCTGGTGGCTGGTCGAGATCGGATACGTCGACAAGACTGATGTGTGACATTGACCCTCAATCACAAGTGCACGGCAGTGACGCTGCGCTGATGGGAGACTAGTCCAGAAGCACGCCAACAATCGACTAGACGGAAACAAAGGGCGTTACATGTACAGACGAGCCACTCACGCGTCTAGCACCAAAAGCTCTTGATTCATCCTGGGTTCCACAGCAGATGTCTATTCGTGCCTCCATAAACAGAGAAGGTAACCGAGCTGGTGTGATAAGGATCTAATCCGCCGATATAGCTTCAGATCATCATCCATGGCGTTATGTACTTTCGTATCAAAGCATGAGAAGAAAAAGAAGAGGAAAACAACCCCATGCCTGCCATCCGCATAAACCATTTTTTGACGCCACCAACCAAGGCTTGCCGAGACGGAAAAGTCGATTTAGTCCTCATCCATCTTCTCGTCCGGGTCCTCAAAGTCGTCGTCCTCATCCTCGTCTTCGTCGTCGACGTTGATGTTCTGCTCCTGCGCCGCCTTGGCGAAGTCGATGACGCGACCGCGGGTGCGGCGGCCGATCACGTTCTCGACGTTGATCTCCTCCATGCCGTCCTCCTCCTCGACGTCCTCTGTTGTTGGAAATACCATGGTCAGATACGGGGCACATCGAGCAAAGGAAGTGGGGCTGGTGGGAAGAATGGGTTGTCGACAGTCAACGGAGGGTATTACTAACCGGCTTCCCCGGCGGCCTGGATACATGAACGCAATTGTTAGCAAAACTAATACTCAAGGCCCAAGTACCGCGGCGCGCAAACACAAAAGAGGATTACGCCGAAGTGAGAGGTTGCGGGAACAAAGGCTTACATCGTCAGCCTCCTCGTCATCATCATCGTCATCCTCGTCCATCTCGGTGTCCTGAGGAACGTTCTCGGCGACGGCCTTTCCCTTGCCCTTGGACTCGGCAGCCGCATCGGTGGCGGGGGCGCCAGGCGCAGCGACGCCGTTGCCGTTCTCGCCAGCCATTGTGAAGGATGCGTGGCTTGGTTTCGGATAGAAGAGGGCTGGTCTGGAAGCTCGACCGGGTCGCGAATGGGAGTTATGCTGTGGT
Organism: Magnaporthiopsis rhizophila; assembly: GCA_003049465.1. Classification (NCBI taxonomy): domain Eukaryota; kingdom Fungi; phylum Ascomycota; class Sordariomycetes; order Magnaporthales; family Magnaporthaceae; genus Magnaporthiopsis; species Magnaporthiopsis rhizophila. The sequence continues at coordinate 27,867 of PYSS01000087.1, read as the reverse complement.
TTTGTTTATGCAGTGTGGTGTATGGGAAAAAAGTGGAAAGGTTGTGGGAAGAGGACGGATGTTTTTGTCGCGCGGCGGGAGGTGAGGCGATGCCGCGGGAGCTGCCCACTTTTGGTTGACCCAGCAGCTCGATTCGGTCGCCTTTTGTATTTTCCGCCTAGCGCGGCGGAGTTTGCTGTGGGTCCGCCGTCACCGCTTGCCCGCTGTGACTGGTCTAAGCTCCTGCGACTGACAGGGAGCAGATCAGGAACTGGTATATCACGGCAAGGCGTCAAAGTCCAGAGTCCAGGCCATCATGCTCGAATTTGCCTTGAGCAGATACAATAAATCCTCGCCCTACATCGACCACAATGTTTGGGCGGTAAAATCAAACCAAGACGTCGCTACGTCAAAAATGGGCCAAATATCTATTGAGAAAGTACCTGTACACAGACAATGCCATGCTCCCATAAACGCCCAACGAAAGGGTCGTCTTCACATGTACGGTCGGTTTCCCCAGTATATGGTCGTATCGCAGAGTCACGGACTCTATTTGCCCTCCCCTCCGCCCGTAACCAGGAGAAAGACCAAAAGCGCAGCCAGCCACCAGTACCTGTCGGTAGTGCGATACAAAACGTTAGCATCTTGCCTCCCAAGGAGTAGTAAGAGCGGCGCCCAGGCTCAACATACTTCTGCAGCAGCGTCTTCTCCTCCACAGGCGGCACCTGCTTCCCCTCGGCGCTCAGCACGACGGGCCTGTTGAGCGCGGGCTGCCTGCCGCGGCCTGCGAGCACCACGACCGACTGCGGGCCAAAGTCCCTCGTCGCCCCGGCGTCCACGCGCACGCCCCTGCACGCCGCCCCGACCACGGCCACCTCGCCCTTGTCCTTGCCCTTGCCGGCGTCCAGCACTGTCAGCACAAAGTGCGGCGCGTACCCGCGCCCGAAGCTCTCGGCCGACGCGACCGACGTCGACGACGCCCAGCGCCCCGCCGCGGCGTCGTAGACCCCAATCCGGACCAACGGCGAGGGTGATCCTGCTGTGGTTTCGTCATCCGGCAGCTCCGGCGCCTCAAAGGCCGTCACCGCCGCTTTTATTGCGCCGCCGTCGCTGCCAAGCTCGGCCTCGGCTGCTGCTGCTGATGCTGCCCCGTCGCTATCGTCCGAGGAGGAGGAGGAGGATGGCGAGAGGTCGAATGTGATCTCGGCGAGGAGCGTCGGCGGTGGACTGCTGATGCCGATGGGCTGTATATATATAGATGCCGTCTGCGGCTCGGCTCGGACCAGCGACGAGGATGCCGCGAGGAGACCCCCGAGGAGGAGTTGTAGACTCCGCATGGCCGTTCTGTGACTGTGCTGAATGCGAGATGCGTCGGCTTGTGGCGGCGAGGTGGGCGGGGATCGCGCTGCTCGGAAGCTGCACAGATTTCGAGGTATCTGTCCGTAGTCCGATATGTCCGGGTTCTTCGACAGTTGGTGTTGTGCTGTTGAATGCTTGGTCGTCTTTTGATCGACGCCGCTTGCTTGGACAGATCAGCGCTGTGGTTCGGTTCACAGTGGGGCACACGAGGGATCCACCCAACGGCTCCATGTCGTTTTCAACACAACTCGCTTGCATCTACAGCATCTGGCATAGGTACCTACAGAATTTCCATTGTTCCCAAATATCACCTTTAATGATAAACGCCCTCCCATCCGCCGCCTCAGCGTCCCCAACGAACCAGCAATCTGACAGGTCGCGACGACCAGGGGTCCCGCTCTTGAAACTCCTGCGATCTATCCTGAGAAAAAAAAAAAAAAAAAAAAAAAAAAAAAAAAAAAAAAAACGCAGACAGGGCTGTATAACAAGTGCGAATTGTGAGATTTTAACAATAGTCTGGGTATATCTGTTCTGACAGACCTCGACCCAACATGGGATCCGTCCCGGCTCCATATATATGTGATCCCGAAGCCACTGTCATTCTCTTGGGGATTAATTCTAATCCCAATCTCTCTGGGATGGGCAGCCCTACACGTTATAGCGGAGCCTTCGGCTGTCCGATGGACATTATTATGGCATGGTGTCCCCCGGTGACCATCCGGGCAATAAATCCTCTTTACTCTTCTTCATCATCTTCAGGGTCGCCATCCGCTTCATCCTCGTCGTCTATTATATCGTCGTCATCATCCTCGGGCATCCGTTCGCCCTGCAGGATGTAACCAGGGCACCGCTCGATCAGTCCCTTGTAGTAAGCAACGAGCACCTCCGGGTTGGGGACGATCTTCCAGTCCACCCGGTAGAGAAACTCCAGCTCCAGCAGCTTCAGCTCGGCGACTCGGACTCCTCCCACCCGCGCATACGTCGTGTTGTTCCAGAAGAGGTCCGAAAGGCCCTTGGCGGCCACCGTAGCCGCGGTTATAAGGAACCGGTGCACGGTCAGTGTGTTGATCGTGAAGTCGGGATAGAGGGCGCAGAGGCGATCGATGTAATAGACCATCGAGAGCAGGAGCGGCGGCGACAGTGTGGCGTGCTTGGCCAGGCGGTGGAGGTATTCGAGTACTGAAATTCCCGGCGCAGTCCTATATAGCGCAAAAAAAATAGTGAGATTTCCGTCAGCTTGCCCGCGCAAAATATCCCGCAGAGCGGCACCTCACTTGTCCCATCTAGCTCCTACCTTGAGTGAAATCTTGTGAGGTGCCCAGACTTCAGCGCGAGCGCGTCATTCGTCTCTATAAGCTCCCCAAGCATGTGTGCGATGAGTACCACCACGTCCTCGGTTGGGCACAGCTCATATCTCTCCGGCAAAACTTTTGGTGGGGCCTTTTCGGATTTTGCGCGTTTGGGTCGGATGATGGGGCTTTGCGTGGCAGGATCGTCACTCGCCGAGGCGACGGTCTGGGAGTTTCGTCTCTTGCCAGGAGACATGATAGCCTTGGCGGCGGCGGACACGGCCTGGGTAGTATCATCATTAGACTTTGACGCCGTCGGTGTCGCGCCATTTGCTATGGTGCCCGTGGGGTGTGCGGACGCTCGGGCGGGGGCCGGGACCGCGACGCCCTGTTCTACTCCAGGAGTCATCGGCTTCGGGCCCGGCGTGGGTGGCAGCTCGGTCGGGGTCGAGAGCAAGTTTTGTTTTGCATGTAGGGTGGCCAGGTAGTTGATAGGCTCCATGGGCGAGTACTGGGTAGAGGCGTCGACTGCCACATAGCGGCTCTTGGAGGGCGCGACCGATGGGGAGGAGGTGCCGCGAGTCGGGAACGCCGCTGTTGAGACTGCTGCTACTTGGGCTGGTGCCGCCGCCGCCGCTGCTACCGCCGGTGATGTAGCCGATGTAGAGCCCAACTCGGGCGGCGGGCCGAAGCCGGAGCTCGAGGTGGGACCGGAGCCGGGACTGGCGATTGACGAGGCTGCGGACTGGCGCCGCTGAAAAGCGGCGGAAAGCCGGGGCGGGGACGAGTGGTGCGAGGGTAGTGCGGGCGCATAGTGGAAGGCGTGGAAGTTGGGCGACGCATTGGAAGACCGCGGGTGAACTGGAGATCGAGTCAACATGATCCCCACCTAGGTCATTGCATTCCAGGGTCCCAGGTGGACCGGTGTTTTTGCCCTCTTTCTTTTTTTTTTTCGTTTCCTTTTTTTTCTTTTCTTTTTACCTCCTCTGGCCCTCTCACTCCGCGTCTCCCCGTCTCGTTTCCTTCTCGAATTTTTCGAAGGCGCCACGATAAAGAGGGTCGTGGGGGAAGTGGATTTTCGCGTCCGCCTAGTGGACTCGTCCGCAAACACAAAGATGGTGATTGGGCCAGGGCAGCAGCAGATGCCGCAGGGTGCAGGAGGCGACGGGGATGACGATATCCAGTTATCCACCAAGGTGCGGACACGGCGAACCGCAGGCAGGCTGCAGATCGGGCTCTCTCCGGGTCAGCAGCCCAGTCGCGGCGGCGGTAGTTGGGCGAAACAGCGCGGGCTGCCAGAAACGGAAGACCGCCAGCGCTTCTAGCTGCAGCGTGCGACGTTGCCGAGAGCTGGAAGACGGCCGGAACGGGAGATGGCTGGCCCTCGTTGCGGAGGCCAAACCCGATGCAACTTGCTTCCCACCTAGCCACAGACCGGGCAGCTCGCTGTTGGGCGCTGGCGTCGGGACTTAGGCTTGTGCAGGCCCGCGGCCGGCGTCTGCCGGAGGAGGGGAGCGACGGACTGGGAATGTGGCCTGAATGCACGACGCTGGAGCCGCCCCTCACTGCTGTGCTATCGTGAACGATTGACAGGAGCTTCAGCAAACTCTAAATTGGAAAGAACAGAAAATTTCTTTCGGCGCCTGTGCGGACGAAAAAGCAACAGCCAACCGGGCACGCCGCTAGCCAAAGCCGCACGTGTGTGGTTGAACTGAAAGGGGCGAGAGGAAAAAAGATAAGTTCGGGCTAGGTTGCGTCTTCTTGGCGCTGCGTGGCGGGGGAGTGCTGCTTTGCTCACTACGACTGGCTCGAGTGATGGAGATTTGTTTCGTTTTATGTCTCGGATAACCCAAAATGAATTCGAGGACAAGTTCTCGCAAGCAATTGACGTTAATCGGTGGAAATCCCATTGGGCGCGGGGCATACGCCATGGATAGGTATCTATATGGTAATAGGGGGAGGCTGACGACGCGGGCTTTTCCTGTTGCCGGTCAGCCGAGTCCATGCAGCATGTGTTCGACGTCGCGACGGTATTGGTCCTGGTGCGGCAATGTCCTGAGGTCAGCTTGACCGCGCAGCCAAGTTGCATGCCATGGGCGGAGTCCGCATTACTTGACCGACCAAGGTGGATCGGATGACTCCAGAGCTGGCTTCCCGGAAAGACCTGGCCCCTGGACAAGGCCACACACCTCATTACAATTGGTGCCCGACAGCAAGGAATGCGCGTTGGCGCTGGGCGATAGGGATGGATAGCTTAGACCTCCATGGCAAAGGACATCGCCGTCAGCCCTCTCCTTGTCGCACCGACGCCATAGTTGTACTCAACGTCAAGTCGGAGCAGGCTGTGAATCATTCACACCGCCTCAAAAGGGGGAGCTGGGAGGATCGATATGCATATTGACGATGAAAACAATATTTCAGAGCGGCCCGGCACCCCCAGGCGCTCTCACCGATCGACCGACTGGGCTGACCATGCAAGACGATCCACGGGCGCCCGCTACTTGGCCCAAGCAGCCGGGGATACACGTGATCAAGGCTCCAAGCTGCAACGAATCACATGCCCAGCCGGTGCATGATGCTGTGGTTTTTGTCTGCACTAGGAAAACTGGACGTGAGTGAACAAAAACAGCACGAGAGTTGATATGCAAGCCTCTACAATGGTACCTGGTACGGCTTCTTCTGCGAGACGAAGCAGAGAAATCGGCGTCGGGTAAGGATGACGTGATCGGATCGACACCTTGATGGTTGCCGCCTCCCAACGTGAGTTTCGGCGGGGATTGGGCGTGCACGGACCACGGAAAGGCTGCTTTGCTCCGCTCGTCGAGGTTTGGTAAAGCAAACGCTGGCCTCGTCGCTCAACGCCGCAACTGGAACGCACACAATTTCAGCCTCGGGCGTTTTGGCACGGCATTTGATGGGACCGAACGAGACCACAAACCCAACACCTACAACCCAGCTGAAATCAATCAATCGGCCTTTGCCTTCTGGTGCGCCCTGATTCAGCGCGCCACCAACTGCTAGGGTGCGTGTTGATGGCTTAGTGAGCCGCCAACACAAACCTTACTCGGTCTAGCCGTCACATTCCGCCGACAGCCTTCTCCCGACTGACGCCTGTCCAATCGGCCCCTGCCACCCTTTCCTCGCAGCCTCCCTCGGAAACCCGGCACTTGTACACCTCGAAAACCGTGCGGCCGAGCGCGGCCAATCCATTGCGTCTTCTCGATCAACTATCCTACCCAACCGACGGATTCCCATACCCAAGCCCGGACCCTTCCCGACCTCGGACTCTCGCCGTTCTTCGCCGGATCCGATACCGCCACGGCTGGCCCAGGCCCGCCTACCCGGCCGACCCTGGCGGTCACCTGCAGCCGTACACCTCCCGCCACGATGGCGCGCGTCCCGACACCGCCGATCCTGGCCAGCATCCAGAGTGCAAGGACCTGTGCCGAGCAGACGACGGCTCTCCGTTCAGTCAAGAACGAGGTTGTCGGCCACATCCAGAAGCAGCACCGCTGGGTGGCGCATGGCGTCCTTGAGCCCATAGTCGTGATCCTGCTCTCGGCCAGGCCGCCTTCCAAGCTCAACGGCAAGAGCACACGCGGCTATGTGGTAGCGCTCCGGCCGCTGTCAGAAGAGGAGCAGGTACGCTTGCAGGCGATCCAGCTGCTGGCGAGCTTTGCCAATGGTAGGATGCCTGCCCCTTCCCGGATCTCCCGACGTGGTAGAATCTCCCTCCAGGTGCGGCTTAGACTTACTAACAGGAAACGCCGTGGACGGCAATAACAGGAGGCCCCGCCTTTCTCACTCCGCTTCACGCTGCCGGTGCACTCCCAGCCCTGTTAGAGAATCTCTGCCCGGTTGACAACCACCCCCGCATTGTGCTGGCCACCCTCAAGGCCCTGCGGTCTTTCACCGATGCCGCGTCGCTCGCGTCGCCCACAAGCCAAGTGCAAACTGCACTTCTGGCCGACGAGATCTTCTCCGAGCAGCACCTCGAATCACTATGCAGCATTCTTGCGCCTCCAAGCCCACTCTCGTCCATGACGTCTACAGGCCTGATCAACGCTGCGGCAGGGCTGATCGCGGCTCTGTGCCGCGAGGAGCGGCATCAGATCCAGATTGCCAACGCTGGCATTCTCGATGCGCTCGCCACGAGGCTCGCCAGCTTCGTTGTTGCACGCGGCGAGGTCGTCCCTGGGGCCGATGTCGTCGCGCAAAATGAGGGGCTTGCCGAGGCTATGCCAGCCCCTGCCCCCGCCGGCCTGAGCCTGGCTGGCATCCTGGACGCGATTTGCGCCGTGGTTGCCGATTCGAGGCTGCGCGCATGCATGCTCCTATACTCGCCCTCTATCCTTGCCGTCTTCCCGAATCTTGACTTCACCCCGCCAGCCAAGGACACGCGTGCAGCTTGGGACGCCCTTGACGCCGCAGGTCTGGGCAGCTCACGGCCACCACAGCTCGGCGCCATCGATTTCCTGCTTCCAATCGTGCCAGGCCAGCTTAAGGGAGCCCCGCCCCAGATTTCACCCTTCCCACCTCTCGGTTTCACGAGGGACTACTCTTCCGGCCGGCTCGGGACGAGCAGGTCAGGAACAAATCTCTCAAGCTGGGATTCGTCGCGCCTTGCGCCGAACTCGAGTGGCAGCGAGACTAGCGGGGGCGAGGATCCAGAGGTCCCGCTGATACCGTGGCTGATACGACTTGCGGCGGACCGCCGCGGCGCCGAGAGTCTCTCTGCCGCCGACGTCCTGACCTCGCTGTACAAGGCCGGCTTTGCCGGCAGATACAGGGAAGCTGCGCTAGGATCGCTGGTGGTCCCCTTGCTCACACACCTGCTAAACGACAATGACAGACCGGGCACCGCCGTCTCGGCATGGGTGGACTACGAGACTGCGGCTCGGTGGGAGACGACGGAGCGCGTGCTGACTGTGCTGGCGCGTCTAATCGCAGACAGCGAGATATTACAAAAGGCAGCCTTCCAGTGCGGCGCGGTCGAGACAGTCTGCAAACTGCTCAAGGACGCTTATGAGCCCATCAAGCCTCGCGACGGGGGCTTGAAGCTGTGGAGTCCCTCCCCTGCAGAGGAGGCAGATATCCTGGATGCATTGTCCAGTGCCCACCAAGGCCAGCCGCCGCTACACATGCACCGTACCAGGCTCAGGGAGTGCGCACTGAAGGCACTCGCGTCGCTAGTCTCATTTAAGAATGAATATCGCAAGCACGTCTGCGATCAAGATGCCGTCCCGTACATCGTCGAGTCCCTTGCGGAGCTCCCTGCGAAGCCGGGTGTTAGCGCAAGTCAACGTTCAGCAGCTGCGAAGGCCCCGACAAAGGGCTCGGACAGCTCAGAGGAGGCATCGGCGGGCTCGACTTTCGGTCGCAACACTTCCGGCGTCCTCATTGCGGCTTGCCACACCATCAAGATTCTAGCACGGTCCGTATCCATCGTGCGCACCACCCTCCAGGACGCAGGGGTCACAGAGCCCCTGGTTCGGCTCCTGACCCACCACGACATCGAGGTTCAAATCGCCGCTACCGGGGCCGTCTGTAATCTGGTCGTCGAGTTTAGTCCTATGCGCGAGGTATGTGCTCTTGCTCGTCCGTTTATACCCCCTATAGAGCGCCGATTCTTGGTTCACTCTTACTGACACCTCTTTTCCACAGCGGTACACGGAACTCGGGATAATGAGAATCCTCTGCAGACATGCCCACTCCACGAACGCCGATCTGAGGCTAAATGCGCTCTGGGCTCTCAAGCACTACGTCCACGGACTCAGGCTCGAGATGAAGAGGGCATGCCTGGACGAGCTGCAGCCAGGATGGCTGGTGCAGCTGATTTGCGACGATACAGAAGACGAAGCACTCTACTCGAGGAGTAAGCAGGAAAAGCACCCAGGGACGGGTGCGTCATCGGCGGGCGACGACATGGACGAAGACGTGGAGATGGACCACCCAGACGAGGATGAGGACGAGGAGGAGACGGGCAGCGGCAAGCACTGGACCGGGACCTCGACCCCGTCCTCATCTCTCCTCCGCGGCCCAGGCGCCGCCTCGCCCAGGGTTAGCCACGAGCGCAGCCGGACGGGCCGGCTACGGCGGGCCGAGGTCAAGTTGGCAGCGCTGCGCGACGCGGAGCTTAATCCGCAGCGCAAAGCCAGGAGTGACGACCTGGCGATACAGGAACAGGGGCTCAACTTCATACGAAACCTCATCACTACGTCCACCTCGGGCGGCGGTGGCGCGGCCGGCGCCAGCAGCGACTACCCGCAGGACACGGCCGAGATGATCGACTACCTGTTCAGCGAGCTGGGGCAGGATCGCCTGTTTGATATCCTGGCGTCCAAGCTGCGGCACAAGGTGCTGCACCCGTTCAACAGGCGACCGTCGCCGTCGTCGTCGTCGACGCTGGAGCAAGGGCAGCAGCCGCAGCACCACCAGCAGCAGCAGGCACACTCGCGCGTGCTGTACCCGCAGGCCAAGGTGATCGAGGCGGTCATCTGCATCCTGGTGCACATCGCGGCCAGCGTGCCGCGGCACCGGCAGCTGGTGATTGCGCAGACGGACCTGCTGCAGCTGCTGGGCCGGCAGTTTGCGAGCCGCGACAAGGAGGTGCGCGTGGCGCTCTGCCACCTCATCAGCAACCTGACGTGGCGCGACGACGGGGCCGACACGCAGGCGTCGGAGCGGCGGGCCGAGGAGCTCAGGCGGCTCGGGCTCATGGGCCGGCTCGAGTCGCTGCAGCAGGAGGACGCGGACCTCGACGTGCGCGAGCGCGCAAAGGGCGCCGTCTGGCAGATGAAGCAGGGCGGCGCGGGCGGCCTCGGCCACTAGGAGCCCGGCCGGGCGCCGTCGCCTGCCCTGTCCTCGATCGACTCGCCCTGGTACGAGGGTGGCGACGAGGAGGAGCACGAGATTGAGGAGCAGGATCAGGAAGCTACACTGGCCAGCCTCGCAGGGGCCGACATGGCCCTCAGGCCGCCTCCGTCGTCCCATATGGTTGTAGGGACCATGCAAAACGGGCTTTACGTGCCGTGGCCATCATCTCTCCCGCCGGGCGGATATGCGGCGGCTGGCGGAGAAGGCGGCGACGATGACGAGATCAACACCGATGATCAAAATTCAGGGTGGGCGTAGACAAGCCAGCACTTGTGAGTGCCGCCGGGGATGGGCAGCCTGTACTTGTTTTGCCTGTCCAGTGGGGCTGTATAGTAATATCTCGGCGGGGTTTTGGCGAGCTGGCGAGTCTGTCCATCAATGACCTGGACTCTTGTTGAGAAGACTGCTCGATGTCGGCAGTACTGTCTTTGTAGCTGCTTGCTTGTCATGATGGGATGACGCCATCATGTTCTTTCTTCTACGATTGTACTTTCTCCATTCCGTCACCACCATGTTGATGAGCCCAATTCTATTGCAAGGCCTGGCCCCCTATTACGAACTCCCTGCTTCTATCACTTTCTAGCCTCAGTGTTGTTGTTCTTTCATCGCTAAACGTGTATTATTGTTGCAGCCCCATGATTTCCCCTTGTTTTGTTCTTCGTCGTCCATTGGTTTTTTTTATTAGGATTCTAGTGTTGTTTCATCATATACAGCGTGTTTCCTTCTGCCGAGTTGGAACTGAGGCATCGTATCGACACGTTGCCCGATAACCAACCTGAGGCGGGCGAGGCGGGCGAGAGCATAGGGCAGTCCCAGCCGGGTGGGCGTGTGTGAGCACGAGGACGAGCACATGTGAATACACGCCTGTGTTTCTGCGCATCCTGGCTCCTCCAGTCTACCTACATAGGCAGGTAGGTAGGCAGCTAGGCTAAAGTGAACATGTCTCGCTCTCCCCGCTCGCCATGCCGGGTTTCGACTGGTTCGGTTGCCGATGCTGTGTTTTCCGTAAACCCGATATCTCCCGCACGACTGCCAGACCCGTCATCAGTGCTCCCTTTCACCGCCTAGGTAAGGTAGGTACCGGGTATCTAACCCATTCACTCGCTATTTTTGGACTCTGGTGTCTTCTGAGCTGCTATTATGAGCCGTGACGAGATGAAACTTGCTGGAAACACAATACTGGACGCTTTTTTTTTTATTGAGCATCCCATCCCCATTCCCCCAGAGAGCGGCCGACCGGGCAGGCAGCGAAACAACCCCAGCCCACCCGCACGCACTCTTCATCTGCCCCTTCTTTTTTGACCTTTTTTGTTCCATCCATCCGCCGGCCCGACATGAGACAATGTACGACCCTCGACGCAAGAGGGATGTGTTTCGGGGCAGGCAATGCGAGCAAAACAGATCAGGGAATAGATGGCGCGGAGGAGCCCGAGGAGAAGGAAGAGACAACAACAAAAAAAAAATACGTACAGAAAGACCCAGCCGAAAGGGATAATGGGACAAGGACCTCGTCCCGTCCGTCCGTCCCACGCGGACGTAGAGGAGTCAGGGGTTGTGTCGGATTTTTCAGTTTTGGGATTCGGGTTGGCTGGGTATTGTGTTCTTGCTCTTTAGTCCTGTTCCTTTTTTGCACCCGCCGCCACTTCCCGCTTTTGCCTCGCTGCACTCCAACTTTCCTTTCTTGTTCTTTTCTTCTTTCGGCCCTGAGCGTGAGCTGGGACGGGGGACGCCGGTGGGCGAACGGGCGGGTTTGCGGACGGCTGGGTTCTTTCTTTGTCTTAGGGGACGAGGTCGTGGGATGAGGTGTCGATGGTCTCTGTGAGACGGCGGGAACAAAAAAGCACCTTCTTCCTTGCGTTTGTATGCGCACTTGCTCGGCCAACGGCCCGGCCGTGTGGCATCACTGTGTGGGAAGATGGATTTTGTTCCTAGCTGTTTTATCAAATAGGAGGTACCTGTTTGAAGGCGTGTAGGGGTGAATAGAGACATGGCCAGTATTCCCCTTCCTTTCTTCAACCTCCCAGCTGACCTCTCGACCCTTACGTGTGCGCCTGTCTCCCGTTCTCCCCAACTTCGTGCCTCCCATGTAAGCGCAAGGGCCGGCGGCAACTTGCATAGCGGCCGATGGGGATCGTGGGCGGGTGAGAGAGAGACAGATACAGATTTGGTTACAGTGCCTATGCCGGCCTGTCTGTCGTGCGAGCTGGTCGAGGCGAGGACGAGTCGAGGGAGGCAAAAATTCCCGAGGGCTGGCCTCGACAGACGCGGCCAAAAAACGGAGAATGCGCGGCCGAGAGCAGGGAGGGTCGGAACGCAGCGAGCCTTGATGCACATGCACGTTTCCATCCATCTACACTATGTTACATGACCGTCCAATGTTTTTTTTTTGTTTGTTCCTTTGTTCTGTCGTGTTTGTCGGGTCCCTGCTTTGCCCTTCGCAGCGCCGATTGTCGGAGCGGGTGGCCGCAATGCCCGTTGGGCAGCAATGCTCACATCTGTCTCTGTCTTGCCTCCTCCTTTTTGCTCATACAAGATTCGAACTACATAGAACCGCCCGGGCCTGGAGTTGCTGGCACTCGACACGAGAGATTGGAGGTTACACGACATGGGACTAGGTGATATTGAGACGAGCGAGAGGCGCGGGGACAGTCGGACCGCCTTCAGCACCCAGCAGGTTGTGTAGAGACAGTCAGTCGGCCGATAGTCCGGTCTGGTTTATAAATGGCCCCATCTGTTGTCGTACATGCATGAGAAAACGAATGCGGAGGGCGTCCAGATGCTGGGAGCCGTTTGACACGCATTCGCAAGAAACAGGGGCCCAGGCAGAGTTCACGGGTCTGGGATGGGCACGGGTGACGGAGGACACCTATCCGGTAAAGACTACGGGCATGTGGCCAGCCACGGCGCCTCCGTCGCCAAAAAGAGCGGGTACCGATAACAGGATTCGTTTTTTGTTTCCCCAAGAAAGCCCGCGGTGCACCCACTGCCAACTTGCTACCTAAGACAGACATTTGTCCACATTGCCAGCTGGGTTCATCATTGGGTCTGGTCCCAATCAGTGAAGGATGCGGGGGGCATGGGCATGGAAAGGTGGGACCGTCGGGTGCGACAAGGCAGATTGGACGGGGTGAGGATGTTGATTACCAGGTGGCACAACGGCAGGATGTCATGGTAGCAAGAGCGGATCTGGTGTGTTACCGCAAAGAAGACCCGACCTCCATTCACCATCCACGAGGACTGGTCTCGTGTCAGATTTTCTTTTGGTATGGTATTGGGGTTAAACTGAAGGGGGTGTTGAGCGTTGTGCTGGATTCGGGTTTACCTGGCGGAGAATAATTCCCGTCGAGGATTGGAAGAAGGGAGAGCGTCTCGTCGGCAGTTGGGGCATCATCTGGCCCACCATTGGCTGACGTATGGATCACATTGGGTAACCGCTGAGCGGGGTGCCTGGCTGTGCCACTGTGTCTCTCTCCTCCACCATCTACCCATCCCTTTGGCGTGGCTGGCGAAAGAGGGAGGGAGAGAGTGAGTGTAAAAGAGGGAAAAAGAAGCCGGATTCCCAGCAACCGACGCCGTGGGGCATTTCCCTCGGGAAAGACAAGAACCCGACGTTTGATTTAAACACGCGCGACAAGGAATGATGACGGAAGTTGGTTGAAAATCTGGAAATCCCACAAACCAAACCCACGGGCGGGCTGCCAACGCAATCATGTCTTGTCTTTTGCTTGGCGCGGGCGCGTGCTGTTTTGGTTTTTTCTTTTTTTAATGCTATCCAGCCAGCTGGTAACCCGGTTGCGCCGGCTGCAGGCAGAACCTGTCAATCCGAGCAGAGCGAAACAAGACCCAAGGAGATCCTGCGTTCTTTATTTTTGCTGCAACCTCGTAGCAAGCACACGCCAATTCTGCCCTCCCGCTTTGACAGGCCCTGACAGGTCTGATCGTTGACCCACACGCGTATTTTGGCGGGTGGTCCCCCTTTTTTTTGCGTGTCCGTTCCGTAATTGAGCTGCCTTTTCATATCATCCTGCGGGCAGGCGATGTGGAGGAGGAGCACACGAGGGGTGATGGATCAATGGGACTGGGTCCCATAATTGCTCAGACCGCGTGGGCCGCTGGGGGAAAATGGGTGTGGTCAGTGTGTGTGTCTGAACCAAGGTTTCTTCGGCGCACCCTCGGTCAAATCCAGCCTTTTCAGCTCCGGGGTTGATCCCCACGAATGGGCTGATGGCTCCCCCTTGGCGCCTGGAAAAAGGCAGTCAAAGAGGAAGAGCAATACCCGCGCCCGCGCCGCCCTGGCCTTGCCGTATTCAAGCTTGAAATGAAATGGCCAGCCAGTTCGCTCTCAATTCCCGAATGGACGGCTCGCAAATCCTGGCAGTGCAAAAATGGGGAGCTAGGTAGTCTTCTCGAAATGCCAATATCCGCACTCGGGACCGAAGGGAAATGGGGCAAAGCAAACGCCAAACTCCAAACCCTCTAGCTACCTTCTAGCTTATTCACTAGTACGCACACCGAGTGGCTCGCCTAAGCTGGTCGGGATTTACCTAGCGCTTCACGCTTCTGCAAAGGACCTCTTTAGCGCTTGCTAGACGGGGGGCCAAATGGACGAGCGGCGGGAAAGCCCTCCCTTGCCGCGTGCCTGCCGTAAAATCCCGGGGTGCAAGACAGCACAGACGCCAACGCCAAGCCGCCGGGCGAGTCCTGTCTCAAATTATGGCCCAGCCGGCCTGGTCAATTTTGGCGCCCACTCCCTGCTTTAAAAACACACTTGTGGTGCCCAAAGGTGTCTGCCAGCGAGTCTAGCCTCGAAGGCGGCGGTAATAGAATGCGCCAACGAGACGTCAGACTTGAGGATGAAAAATAGAAATAAAAATAGAAATAGCGATCAAACATAATTCAACGGGAAAAGGCACAAATAGCAAAACAAAATTTGTTCCGTCTTGGCGGGTAACAGAAGCAAAAAAGGCAAATGGGGATTTGCGTCTGTCGACCCGAGTTGCTGGCACCGCACTCTCAAGGGCCTGCCTGCCAACTCGTCCGAAAAAAAACCGGCCGAATGGTCGGAGGCGGGTGACGAGGAAAAAAAAAAAAGAAATCAAAACCATCGTTCGATTTTGCGGTATTCGAACTGGGATGACCGTTGCAGGCCCACACGCCGCTGCCGCTTGGCTGCTACTGCACCACACCCAGTTAAGCAGAGCCAATCACGCCAATCCGTCCGAACCAGCCTAACCCACCCCTCCCGGTATCCTGGCCCAGGAGGATCCACACCTGCCTGATTGGCCGCAGCTGGTTCCACCTGGGGTCTTGTGGTTGGTCGGTTTGTGCTGCTTCTGCCTTGTCGCCTGCTGTCCGTCCCCGCCCACAGGGGTGTCGCTAGCATCATCTTGCAGTGCTGGACCCGACCCAGCAGCACGCTCTTGCCGGGACAAGGAAACATCGATGGGGGCCCGCTTGTGGGGACCATCGAAGACCGAACGGAACCCAGCGCGCCCACAACCCGACAATCCCCCGTCGGCGGCCCTTGTTCTTTTTTCGTCGCCCCTCCAGTTGGTAGGTTAAAAAATAAAAAATAAAGCCCCTCCTCGCGTTAACTTCAGAACGACACCAGCAAACAGAGCCAGCAAAGGTTTCTTTGGGAGCTACCGACCGACAACTGGAACGCCGGCTCCATTTCTGCGCCTTAATGTCGTAGCACCGAGCAGGGCTTGCGCGCGCATCACATCTGGTGGTTCGTGGCGGTTGAGCCTTGCCGCCCTGCGCTAGTCCAAATCAGGAAACAGGGGGGCCCTCGCCTCGATAGGGCCTGTTCCGTTTGGTTGGGCCACAGCTTGTCGGATCCATTCACCCCTTTTGACGCTGGGGACTGGAGCAGATCCCGGCGATCGGTTCCTGCTGCAGCGCTCTCGACACGGGCAACCACGCACTCGCCCCGGGCGGCCACAGCTCCTCTTTTTGCATCAGCGCACTGCCTTCTGGCACGCGCGTTCGTTGGCAGCCGTCGGCAGCGGCAGCTGGGCGGGCCCCTCCCCTCCACTGCCACTCTGCACGCTTCGCCATCACCAGCCTGTCTGTCCCAAGGAGCGACTCCTTATAGACGTCAGCCATTAGGTTTTGCTGGTAGAAAAGCCAAAAGATGAGCAAGGCTGCATTGACAGTTCAGAACGCAGCTAGGTGCATCCAACACAGGTAGGTACCTGGAGGTACGTACCCCGAACAGTGTGGGTTTTTCCCTGTGTAAGTCTGCAGCCATGCCTGCCGGCCGCCTGACTCTTTGCCATCCCCGGTCCCGAAAAAACGGGACCGCCCCCATCTCCTCATCCCGCCCAGCAATTCCCACCTGCCTGGCTCCCCCCGGTCCACGGCCCTGGGTCCCCTCTCTGCGCGAGATTTGTCCCGGCTAGCCTGTGCCCATAGGTCGGGGGGTGCTGCCCGCCCTGACCACAAACCCAGCTCCTCGCCTTTATCTTTCATTCCCTCGACCTCCCACGCGCCGCACCCACCACCTTTCTCCACCTCACCCGTTCGCTCATCGCATCGTCAGCTGGGAATCGACAGCACTGGAAAGACAGCGTCTGCCTGTCGAGCCAATTGCCCGCTGACGTGCTCATCATTCCTTCCTACAACACAGCTCGTCACGCCGCGGTCCGGTATTTTCTGCCTTTTGTTGGTTGGTGCCCCTGGAGGAATCCCACCCTTCGTCGTCTCTGATATCCGGGACAGGCCCAATCAATCCACTTCCTGGACGGAAACCGAATTCGGATTCCCTCTCATCTGAACATCGTGGCGCGAAAAAAAAGGAGTGCGAGAAGCAAGCAAGCCTTTCGCTGACAATTACTGGTCATCATCGCAAGCGAATAAAGGAGTGAGGGCCCTCACTGGCGCAGATGGAGCCAGACACGATGCCGCAAAGCTCGGCTGTCATGATCGAGCGAACGACCAAAGGCGGCCGTCGCCTATTCTACCAGCTCGACGTGATACAGCAGCCTGAGCGAGCGCGCGCCTGCGGATCGGGTCCCAAATGTAGGTCACGCACCGGACACAGGACCCTCCAGGGGCCGGGACAGTAAGAATCGAACTGACGTTTGGCCTCCCCCCGGCGCACGCAGCTACCTCGGATCGCCGTCCTGTCGACCCGCCTCCCGTCGTCGAGCTTCGCATCTTCGAGGGTCCTCGGCGCGACCAGGCCCGTGACATCACCTTCACCTACAATGCCAACTTCTTCCTCTTCGCCACGCTCGAAAACGCCCGTGTCATCGCCCACGCCCGCGGCCAGCCGCCCCCACCGAGCACAACACCCGTCTTGACCGGCATGCCCGTCTCAGGTATGGCCTACCTCGACCGGCCACAGGAGGCCGGCTACTTTCTGTTCCCCGATCTGTCGGTCCGCCACGAGGGCCGCTACAAACTCGCCTTCAACCTGTACGAGGAGACCAAGGACGACGCCGACAAGGACCCCGACAACGGCGAGCCCCAGGGCGCCTCGTTCGACTGGCGCATGGAGCTCAAATCGGCCGACTTCACCGTCTACAGCGCCAAGAAGTTCCCCGGCCTGGCCACGAGCACGTCGCTCAGCCGCACCATGGCCGAGCAGGGCACGCGCGTCAGGATACGGCGCGACGTCCGTATGAGGAGGCGCGACGGCAAGCCCGGTGACGCCGGCGAAGGTGACGTCTCGCGACGGCATCGGTCACAGACCCCCGACGTCGCCCCCAAGGACTACCGCGGCAGGTCCATGAGCGGCAGCACCGACCGCGGCCCGCCAACCGGAGGCGACCCCTCGCGCAGGCCGTCCGACGCCGACTTCAGGCCACCACCACCCGGGTTCCAGTCCCAGGTGCCGCCGCCCCCGCCACCACCGTCGAACCACGTGGGATATAACGGAGCGCCTCAGCATGTAGCTCCTCCTCGCCCACACTACGCTCCACCGCCGCCACCGAGCAGCAGCGGCCACGCGTCGCCGGCTCCTCCCCAGTCTCCCTCGTACTCGCAACACCAACACCCGGCCTACGGACAGCCTCAGCCGCCGACCCCGGTATCACATACGGACCGCAGGCCCTCGTTGCATCCGGTGGACGCGCAGCAACGGCTCTACAATCCGTCGCCGCGACGTGATAGCTTCGTCAGCGATGGCCGCCGCTTGTCAACCGTCACCAACTACTGTGACCGGTCTTCGACGCCGCTGTCGGCACACGAATACGTCAAAGCGGATGACCATAGAAGCACGGTCTCTACCTCACTCAAGCTACCAGGAATTAGCACACTAGTGACACAGGACGCGATGCAGGCACCACCGCCACCACCACCACCACCACCCCATATGCAAGTGGACGCATACAAGCAACCGCCGATGATACTCCCTGGCCCGCCCGACGAGCACGTTTGTCTGGATCCCAACAGCCCCAGGTATCTGTGGGCTGAGAAGCCGTTGAACGCAAACGGCAAGCGGCAAGCGGCAACGTCCCGACGACGTGTCGACCAACTGGCTCTACAGGGCCAACTCGTCGGCCAAAAATGGCCAACGGCCCGAGACCCGCCAGCTTCCCCTGCATTTTACGAACGTCGACGGTTTCCTGAGGCCGCTAGGGGACGAACACTACAGTAACCCAGACAAGCCATGGCTACAGTACAGGACAAGATGAGGTGGCTTGAAGTGAGTTAGGGGAGAACAGGACCCAATTTCTTTTGGATGTTTTTGGGTATTCGCTTAATGCTTGTCAGGCTTCCAACGAATGGGCCTTTTTCTTGGTTTTTCCTTTGGCGCATATTTTTGGATGGATCGGTGATTACTATTTATCGGATGAGTCGTAAACAATTATATCTTTTATATCTATGCACCTATTTTATTTGTCTTTCGTTCATGACATTCGTCATATTTACTCTGCCGAACCCGATTCCATTCCATTTGTCATGTATTTTATTTTGGGTGTCGGCTCCATGCCTCCTGGCTACCTACCGGGCTATCACTGATGTCGGCAGAGATATACCATCGTCATTATGTGCTCCCATGGGGGTTATTTCCTTTTCACTCGGTCGTTATTGTTCTACGTCGCATCTTTTACTCTGCGCACCAAGCTCGCGTACAAGACGGGGCGGCGGGATGGGCATTTCTTTTTTTTTTTTTTTTTTTTNGGGGTTTTTTTTTTTTTTTTTTTTTTTTTTTTTTTTGGCAGAAGATCTAGGCTGGGAACTAACTTGCATTTTTGGCATATGATTGTGGCGACCTGGAGGGTCAGGAGGTGTTTTTGGCAGCAATCTCTCATTTTGTTGTGGTTATTTTTTCTTTCATCCGTCCTGCCAGCTGTCGATCGACCTTCTAATGGTCGGTCGGTACAGGCACGTACATCTAACTTACTTTTTTTTGTCTCTGGTGTCCAGGGTCTTGGTGATGGTCCCCGCATACCAAAGCTCGAAGGGGGGATTCAAGACGTGGCCAATAGAGTTGGCAGCCTTGGCGGCCTTGTGAGCCCAAGTGGCAGGTAGGCCGGGTCGCCTTGATTTCCAGCCCCGTGAGCGTTTGTGTGGTGCTACTGCCTCGACACCGACACACCTGTTATTCTCATGGTTGTTGAGTGGTATTGCCCAAGGGTGTTGAGTTGGTGCTACGGATGCCCGCGTAGGCTGAAGGGGATAGAATGCCCGACTCTGCGTGACCTCTTCTTACTATTTTGGCCCCTTTTATTTCAGGTGGCTCTCTCTAGTATGAAGCACACGTCTTCTCTCCCCTAGCAGCGACGCGGGGGGATGCGGCAACTCCAAAAACCAACCACTGCCTCTCCGCCGGCTGAGTCCTCGTTCCCATCTCGGACAGCTGCGGGCATATATCGAGAGGGTCAACTATACCAGCCATGACGACGCCATCGCCCCAACTGGGCCGGGGCAATGGCTTCGGCACGGCGGTTTCGGCCGCCAGCAGGGCCGGCCAGGAGGGGGCTCCTCCTATGGCGACGTCGCCCTAGGTAAGCTCCTGTCGATGGTCTTCATATTCGAGAGTTACATTTCCCCACCACCGCCATAGACCTACTTATCCTCCACGCGCTTGGCGGCCTCGACATCGAGAGGGTGTGGAACTACGTCGCGGATCTCGTTCGGTCAGTCCGCCTTGGACTGGCGCACCCAGGTATGAGGACCCCCCGCAGCAGAACAGCAAGGATAAAGCCGACTCGCCCCAGAAATTGATCGGCTTCCTCTGAATGGAAAAGTTTTCGGGTGCACAACGGCCAGGAGCCCCAGCCTCATGATCATCGCCTACATCCTCATCACGCTACTTGGTTGCTGGAACGCGCCGGAGGGAGGAAGTGGTGGTGAATGGACGTTCTGTTTGCAAGCTACTTTTAGCCGGAGTTTAGGTTGGGAGCTTCGCGCCTGAGGTATAGGATATGAACGCAACCGGATCCCTCTTTGCCAGGTCCGAAAGCGATCGCCGCGGTGAGGCACGTATCCGACTACTTGGGCATCACCTCTTTTGCGCCCTTGGAGTAATATGCTGCCT
This sequence comes from Magnaporthiopsis rhizophila, assembly GCA_003049465.1. NCBI lineage: Eukaryota > Fungi > Ascomycota > Sordariomycetes > Magnaporthales > Magnaporthaceae > Magnaporthiopsis > Magnaporthiopsis rhizophila. The sequence goes on along the minus strand of PYSS01000087.1, from coordinate 7,872 downwards.
GAGCAAGCCCTTGTTGGCAGTGGCAGCCAAAAAGGGACTGCATCAATCAGAGTGTCCTCGAAACATCATAGTCGCAGCTCTAGACCCAGATGGTCTACCTCAGGCGGACAGAGAAGTACGGAACGGAGAGGCCGTGCATGGCATCTTTCGCAGCCGACGTCATCCCCCAAAGCCGAAATGTGTGATGAAGCAGCTCCCCGGCGTCCACCATGTACTTGTATACCGCCGAAAGGCTGAAGAGCTACAGGAAGACATTCCTTCCAAGGCTGTAGGGGACGCGGGCCTATCTCTCTCGAGTGGGCTAATAGAGGTTGACCCCAAAGGAGAGATTCTTGCTCATTTCTCATGGCACTGGGTTCAAGTATTCCAGAAGTAACGGTCGGCTTTTCTGTATCCTCCTCTAGACTGCCTAGCCGCGGGCGCTTGTCTCCGCAACTGACCGCCTGAAATACCGCAATGTCCTCGACGACACTCGGTACATCGTGTTTAGTAGGACCATCAACAACCATCGCCACAAGAAGTCTTCGGAGAGACTTCAGGCACGCACCGCGGTCGACATGGGTTCCACACGAGGGGCGGAATCTTTGTCCCCGAAGGGTCTATTAGAAAGTTGGGCAACACATCTCCGAGGACGTAGTGCGACTAACGAATCTGGAAGAAGGCAAGTGCCTCAAGCTATATCTGGCCAAGTCGGGAGAGAATGGAGCGCCTCGGATCGACAAGGGGCAGAAAGGGTCTGTACAGCGGTTGGATTTCAGCCCTTGCTTGTCTTATGGTGCCTGCCCTGATCGAGGCACCAAACTATCTCTCCCGCCAGTTCTCCGAACGCGAACTCTCGCTAGCAAGGCGTTTTACCCCATCACTTCGTCGAATGCGCGTGAGCCCCAGTTGGATATGCTCTGTAGCAGCGACAGACGCGGACGTTTATTCGTCCGGGACATCCTGCCCGTCCCGCGACCCAGCATCCATTCACGGGTGAATAAGCACAGCCGGAGGTCAGGAGAGCCATTGCCCTCGTAGCAGAACCTCGTGCGCCACCTCAGAGATTAGGTAGCAGAACAATGGGGCAACTCGCAGCGCCGTGACTCACAGCAGCCCACATGGCCGGACGCCGGCAAGGAGATCGCCGAGGTCTGGTACAAACAGCTCCTGGTACGTCCGCCCCAGACACACAAAGGTCGGCTGAAAGGAAGCGTTTCTGCGCGCGACACACCTGATGCCAACCGGACAGAAAACAGAAAGCTCACAGGAAGAATTTTAAGCCGAAGCTGCAGCAACGTCGTACGGTATACGGTCAAGGGGATTATATGTTGCGAAGATAAGGCTCAAACCATCTTTGTTTCGGGGGAAGCGGAGGAGCTGGTTGGGGAGCATGCAAAGGCAGCGGTGTTCAGGGCGCAGGCCCAGGCTTTCCGGGAATGGTGGAAAACCATATGGGCCCTCCATGTAAATACTCCGTTAGCGACCAAAAGTTTGCTTGCGCCGTTTGTTACGATAACCATGGGCAATGTCCGTATCTCCTCCGGTCATCGGTGGCGCGAGCGCAGGACGACACCTCTCCCCTAATATACTTGGTTCGCAGCAGCAGCTTCCGTCCCGGAAACCGTGCGTGGCTCAAGTGGTTAGGGCTTTACAAGTGCAAGGTCCGCCATTTGGGTCCGCACGGGCTCCGGGAGGAGGCCCTGGGTTCGAGCCCGGGTAGGGCCCGCCCTATTCGGGTTTGGATCCGGGGCTTCCCTTGTTAGACTTTTTTTTTTCTTTTTTTTTTTTCTCGTTTACTTTCCTTGGCGTAATGCCGCCGTCTATTGACTATGTCTTAGGCGGTACGTCTCTTTTATCCAGATCGAAACGACGATGGTAGCTGCCGAGTTTCGGCGAACTGGGATCTGACGTGCTCCGGGTGGGGAGCTGAGTCGAAGGTGAGCGGCAGGTAGCCGTCAGGAGGCCAATATACGATCACGCCGGCGGGAGCTGCACCAGTGCGAGCCCGAGGTCGTACCCCCTGTCCGTGATGTCCGCTGCGGCGCCGCGGGGTCGACGCTCGTGGACACGCTGGCCGGGCCGGCCGAATCAGCATAAGGGACGTGCCCGTTTCGATGCTCAGCATGACGTCGACGAGAAGACGAGGCAATTAGTCGGACTGTTACTTCTGGTGCGGTTAAACCCCCGAGTTACCCAGGGCGCGGCTTTACCCATAATCATGCTGCCTTGCGTTTGTGCACCACAACACTAAGAGGATGTTCGAAGAATCCTGACGTGTAAGACCTCGGTTTCACAAGTTACCCCGCCTTTCATGCTCTCAACATGACGGACGTAAAGGAGCCACCGGCTGCCTGACAGAAATAGCCAGGTCGTCGAACCATGCTGTGGGGTTTGCAAAACGTGGAGACTGCGTGGCGTTCGGCTCACCAGCCTCGCCGGGCTGAGTGATGGTCGTTTAGGTGCTTATTTTAGCGGCACAAACCGAACCACCTACCCCTGGAACTCTCCGTTCCATCCAGGCGTGGGGGAGTAAAGGATTTCCGCAGTCGTCCCGGCGACGTGCGCCGTCACATAGCACTAGGCTTCCTGCCACGACGACCCTTGATGCGAGTCCCGGGGACTCCCCCGACCGGATGCCCCAGGGACGGAGCCGGCCACCCGGGAGCTGCAGTCCAGATCATAAGGGCAGAGGGGCGTCATGCACGGCTGGGGTTTCAGCAACATGCAGCGCATGCAGAAAAGACATTGCGGTGTGCCGTCTTGGCCTGTGAATTCGGGGTCTTGGTGGGGCTGCTGTGGGGCATTGGCGGCGCGCAGAACCCCTGACCCAGGATTTCTGGAAGCTTTGACCCCACGGTTGCCGTGCAAACGCGCATTGGGTCGCGCGATATGCGTATCGACTTAAACAAATAATAAAGAAAAAAAAAAAGAAAAAAAAAACGGCGACCAAAATTGCAATGCGATTCGGCAACAGTCGTCGTCACAGGGCAACCCAAACCCAGTCTTCCTCCAATGGACGCGCCTTAGTATATTGGCAGTTCCCATCACGCTCTCTACTCCAAACGTCCCGCCTTGGTCGTTTCGTGTTTCGTGCTGAGCGCCTGCTCGGGACGACGCCTTGCCCGGCACAGCCTGAGTAAACAAACCCCTAATCCCTTTTTAAGCTGCTGATGCGGCTCTCCCGTGGCGTTCCATCAGCAACCCGAGACTCCCGAAGCGGACCGAAAACATGGGCAGGTCTGCCGGAACAGCACACGCAGCCGTGGTCAGCCCGCAGCGAACAATGTCACCACCACCACATCATCATGAGCGTCAGCAGCAGCCTCAGTTCGCCTCGTTCCGCTCCAGAGCCGCCGCCGCCCGCTCGCGCTTTCAGGAGGGCTCCATGAACGACCGCGTCAGCGCAGCACCGCCTGCGGATTTCCTCGGCGATGACTACGGCCCATCGTCTGGCACCACCACCGCCGCTTCCTCGCTCAGCACCCGCAGCTCCTGGGCCGGCCCGCCCACAGCCTCGGACTGGGGAACCACCACCGCCCCTCCTGGCTCGTCGTCCAGCGCCGGCAGCGGAAACAGCGCCGGCTCAAACCCCAACCGCCGCTCGGCACCGTCGTGCGAGCCGCCCAAGCAGAAGTCGAGCGGTTTCTTTACGCCGCTGTGGGACGGCATGCGCGAGCGCCTGCGGCTAACGCGCAGCAAGTCGTCCATCAACGTCGTCAACGCACCCCCCAGAGACATCGCCGCCGCCGCCGCCGCCGCCGCATCTCGACCGCCCGTCCCGCCCTTGCAGCAGCAGCACCAGACCCAGACGTTCCCGCCAGCCGGTGGTGCGCCCGCCGCCGCTCACGCTGCTTTTGCTGCCGGTCCGCCTGGTGGCCCACGGCCGACGAGGGAGGAGGTGTTGCAGAGCTACCAGCAGCTCATGAAATCGGGCTTCTTCGACTCGCACGCCATCCAGTCTAGCAGACACGCCCCGCCGCCCGGTATGGTCACCAGCAGGCCGTCGTCCAGCACCGCGCCGCCACCCAATCTCCCGTCCGTGACGGAACACCCTCCGCTGCCGCCCCTAGGTCACCGCCGAAACGTGCTATCCGCGTCCTCGACCGGCTCGGCGGCCCTCGGCAAGCCCAAAAAGCGCAGCGGAGGCTTCGTCGCCGCCGTCTCGAGGGGCTACTTCTCCGAGTGCGAGGATGACGACGACGACGAAGACGTGACGGAACACCGCAGGCCGTCAACCTCGTACGGCCAGTCGTCGCCGTCGCGCGGCACCAAGCGTAACCACGCCGATGCCGAGTCCGTGACGAGCGGCGGCGTGACCGAGAACCCGGCGCGCCGTCTGGTCAAGAAGCTGCGCAAGTCAACGTCGCGCCTGTCCAACCGGCGCAACAGCGACGCCGCCGCCGACGCCGTGGCCGCCGTGGCTGCCGCCCTGCGATCCTCGAGCAACGTCAACGCCGGCTTTTCGTTGGCGGCGTCGTCGCCCCGCAAGAGCGGCGGCCCGCCGCTCTCGCACGAGAACAACAACTGCCTCTACCAGCAGGTCGAGCCCGTCGTCCACCACAGGAAACTCGTCAAGAAACCGTCCAAGAAGGACCTCGAGGAGCTCGAGAGGCAGACGTCGCGCGAGTCGGGCAGCTGGCGCCGTCGTGGCGGCGGCGGCGGCGCTGCCACGGGCGTCTCGGCCCGCCCCGGGAGCAGTTACGCCGGCCACAACACTCCGACGGGCCTCGCGCCCCCGCCGATCGGCCACATGCTGCGCGGGGCATCGGCGCCGCCGCGCAGCAGCGACAACAACGCTAAGCGCAGCATCGCGTCGCCTCCACCGCTTCCCGCTCCCGCGTCGCCGCAGAAGCATTCTCATCACCGCTCCCACCACCACCACCACCACAAGTCGGGCTCGGCATCCCCGACCCGGGCGGCGCCGACCAGCCCGGCCAAGGACGCGTCGTCTGTCCGGGCCATCGCCCCGCCGAGCTTCCACTACCCGCAACGCGTGCGCCGCCCCGGCGTCCAGCATCAGCACCACAACAACTCGTCGGCAGGCGGTCCGCTGGCGTCGCTGTCGCCCGAGGACCGCCGCTCCAACCGCGGGCCCCCGCCGCAGGTCATGCCCCGGGTCCCGCTCGACTTCAAGACGGGCGTCGATGACGTCGTCATGGTCAGCTCGGTCGAGGGTAACGAGAATCGACGGGGTGGCTGGGCGTGATTTGCCAGCCTCTCTTTCATGACTGTTTTTTTTTTTTTTTTTCTTTTTTCTACTCCCACTCTGCCAGGCTTTACACCAAACAGAAAAGACCTTTCTGGAAGAAAAAAAAAAATTGAAAAACGAAACACAAAAACACACAAAACAACAACATCAACCAAACGGATTGCACAAGTGTCTCTCCTCTCCTCTTTTGGCGCCGAGATTCTCCTCAAACTTGAGCTCTCTTTCTTCCATCTTCTAGGCGCACTGCACTGGCTTTTACACCAAAAAAAAACGATGTCTCACGTATTTACGGAAGGTGGCGACCTCATTTGTACAAAAAAAAAACACACAACCTAATCTTCGCCATCATGACGCTCCGAGGCGGGACCGGTCGACGGTCTGCTCCCACGAGTATGACGATCATGACTCCTTTCTGTTTTTTTTTTTTATTTCGACCTAGTTCTAGATCTGGGTTTTCTCTTTCCTCTTCCTGTCCCTCTTTTACATCACATATTTCGTTTGGGCGGCGGCCGTGTTTTTTTTTTTTTCAGGTCATTCGTTTCCCGCTTCCGGTGGCACACTCGTTTTTTCGGAGGAACTCCCTCCCTATTTTTTTTTTTTCTTTTTTTTTTTTTTTTTACGCGGGCGGTTTGTGTACCTACAGATACCCACGTTTGTAGCTGTTGGTTTTGTTCCCTTTTTTATTTTTTTTTTTATTTTTTTTTTTTATTTGCTGTTGGCTTTCGATATACCGTACACATCACGACTATGAAGCCACGATTTTTTGTTTTATAGACGAATTGCTTTTGCCGTTTGCTCTAATACATTTGTATAACCCGAACCGACTGACCAATTATCTTGACGACGTTTTTGGTGGCTTTTGTCCTAAGGGCTGGCTGGCTACGCGGTCATAACTGGGTGTGTGCTGTGCCAAAACGTCATCTTGAGCTTCCTTCTGCCTGCGACGCTTCTATCGCTTACGGTGGGCGGTGTCAGCACTGAAAACCGCGTCGCTCATCAATTCGGTGAACTCCTCGTAACATCATATCTTTTAAATTGCCGCAAAAAACCGTGGTCAAAATCCGCCGGGATGTGTTCCCACCGTTCGGATTTTCTTTAGGTCTCAAAAATGCCTGCCTGGTCGGCAAGCTTGGTGAACCGAGCAATGAACAACTGGATGTTTGGCCTAGGACAAACCTAAAATCGCGAAGTTTTTGTCGGGCTGCCGATGCTTGGTTCGGGTCACGATAGGCTGATTCCAGTACTTGGACAACCTCTGTTGCATACCTGAACGGACGGGTGGTCGAAGCGTAGCAAGTGGCTACAACCTTTTCTGCTTCTCCTTCCAACTGGCTCATAACGTAATTAATGCGGCTTTTCTCCGTGCGGAAGGTGGTATTATTTTCCTCTAGTTTAGCAGCCAGCTTTTGAGCCCAGGTGTTGAAATGAGCTTTGTTGCCACTGACTCTGCCTGCGGCTTCGGCGCGAGCTTTCGCTTTGTTGCTGTAGCTGGGGTTCTTGGCCTTTGCATTGTTACCGTAAAGAACGTACACTTCTTGGGCTGCCAGGCCGGTCGGAGCGAATGTTCTACTGCCAAATGCGCTTTCGGCAGGTGTCGGGTGCCTTTCTCGACGGCTTATGCTTGGTGTTGCAGTGCGACGGTCTTGGTCGTTTAGCCGGGCTTCCAGGCGGGCGATTATCGCTGCCATCTGCGCTATGGTTGCGGCTTGGTCTAGGTCGGGTGTTTCAGACATCGTGTTGTGGGAATGGTCGGTCTGGTCTGGTCGGTCGGTTGGGCTTCCGTCTTCGGCGGAGTCGAACCCGTTTGAGCTCTTCTCGGGGCTCGCAGTGGTATCCCGCACAAAGATAGTCCTTGTCACAGGGGCTTCCCGCTGGACAGTCGGGTCGGTATCGGTCGTGGAGGCGCTGTCGTCTTGGTTGCTCTCCAGGTCGGCAGGCTGGTCTTTGCTTGACTCAGCTTCGGTCAGTCGCTGCTGCGATCGTCTGCTCGCAGGTGGGTGTTCTTTCTTCTTCGGCATTGACTATCCGGAAAGAAGGTCGGGTCTGGTCGGTCGGGTCTGGTTGGGCACATTCTTGTTTTTCTCGTCGTTCGCCAACGACGCGTAGAGGTAGGGTACCTTACTTATTGATCGCTAGGCCAGCGATTAACTTTGCGGATTAGAATAGTGTCACGGCCATGATTAAAGAAGAGAACACCGTCAATTGGCGCTACGAACGAAGATTCTAATCTAGGGGAGAAAGGAAGGGATTCCGGTGTTCGGCGTGCGTTCAGCGCGCCTTGATCATGGTCCCTCGTGTGGGTCCTCATCTGTGGGTCAAGGCCCGCGGGCCTTGACCTAGATCGTCACACCAAACACCGACTGCGCCCTGGCTGAGATACTGGAGTCGATGTCCCCGTCTCACTGTAAGTCATCAAATGCCTCATTGTCATGGCACGGTGCTGTGGCACAACGTTATGGCCATTATAGCCCTCCAACTCTAAACAAGTTGCTAGATTTGTTATTGTTATCCTTTTGGTTAAATTGGGGAGGGCTTCACTCTGCCGAACCTGTCACACTCATGAGCTAGCCCCTTCCACATCCCGACTCTCTGTGTCCTTTCCCTCTTCCACCTCATCATCACCGTCGCTACCCCAGATCGTGGCAGTATCATATATAGGCAGCTTCTCCAGCGCGCATCCC
>PYSS01000086.1:156505-174589 GCA_003049465.1 Magnaporthiopsis rhizophila | reverse complement strand
CCCCCCGACGGCCACCTCAAACGGGCCCACTGCCTCAGATGTGGCCGCGTTTTTAACTTGCCACAAATCTTGCAATTCTGATCCGTTTTTTATATTTTTTACTGCAATCCAATACTTATATGCCAGAGAAATAGTACACCGAAAAAGACGTCGAACGGGCCGTCGAGGCCGTGCAGGCCAAGGTTCCTATCTCGAGGGCCGCCTGATTTTATAACATACCAAGGACCATTTTACGCCGGCATTTAACGGGGTCCGTACCTATCCGATAATTTTAAAAATAGAATTAACGGATATTTCCGGAGCAGGAAAAGCGCTTAACAAATTGGGTGTTTTTTTAAGCCTTTTTAAAATTTCCACCGATATATGCAAAGGTCCGCTTTTTTGCGCAAAAAATCTTATATTAACAGGAAAACCTCCAGCCTTTAGGGAAATATTGAATACGCAGTTTTTTAGGCCGATATTTGGAGATCCGTACCGGAAAAATGCGGCGTATGGAACTTGCACGTATTAAAAGCGCTATTATTATTATAATAAAAAAGTGATAGGCACGCCTGCAAATCCCGGGAATAGCCCAAATAAAACCGGAAAATACGTACAATATTAAAAAAAAGGGCTTATAAAAGGGCGAAACGGGCAACGGGCTTATTTTAGGCCTTGCAAAAGCCCGGCCTTTGCAAAAAAAAAAAAAAGCCCGGAACCCGCATTTGAACCTTTTTGTTACAATCACAGGCCTTCTGCTCCTAGGGTAGGGCACCTAGGGGCGGTGTTGAGCAGTACTGGGTTGCAAGGTCGCCTTGCACGTGATCTGGGGTCTGGTAGGAACGTTGTCTGTTATTGCTTGCCCAAAGGGGTGCCTTGGAGCTAACTTAGGTTGACTGATGCCGAGGCCTCAGTTAAGATCTACTTTAGTACCTGGGAAGTCCGTCCTTTTTATAGTCGGACACTTCCCTACCAGATTTCCTTGGATCTGTGGCTCTGCCAACAGATCCAGAGATCCCTTCAGAGTCACGTGACTTACCACGTTACCCCGCCGCGGGGTTGAGGCACAACGCTGGGGGTTAGCCCCAGCCCTCCTGTCCCCTCCGGGCGTAGCGCGGTCGTAACACTTTTTTATCAAATATATCTCGGCCACAAAAATTGCCCTTTTTTCGCTCATTATATTTAAAAAAAAAGAACGTACAAAAATAATGGTTTCCGAAAAATTTAGGCCCTTTCAAAAGCTGGGAATTCACTGTAACAAATAACGGGTGGATTATTAATAATATTAAAATTAAATAATTGCAAAAAATTTTCCTCCCGGGCATTTAACCCTTTACCCCTGCACCACATTTTCTAATACTGGATAGCCACAGATCCTATATAACCAAAAAATTTATATTTTTTTACCTGCAAAATAATATTTATTTATTATATTTGCCTGTTTATACCTCCCATATTCTGCAATCTTTGGATCTATTTATTTTCAGCCCTTTTAAATACGCTTACCTGTTACAATCACAGGCCTTCTGCTTCTAGGGTAGGGCACCTAAGGGCGGTGTTGAGCAGTACTGGATTGCAAGGTCGCTTTGCACGAGGTTTGGGGGTTCTGGTAAAATAATTATCTGTTATTGCTTGCCCAAAGGGGTGCCTTGGAGCTAATTTAGGTTAACTAATGCCGAAGCTTCAGTTAAGGTTTAACCAATACAATAAAAAATCTCTCCTTATATACCCGTAAATTTCTATACTATATTTGTGCTATATTTGATATATTTATATCAAATATATCACTACCCTGCCTGGTAATATATATAATATATTTATATTTTATATATTACCTTTGCTTAAATAAATACCTAATTACGTGATTTTCTGTGCCAGTTTGGCCTTAATTATTCGGCTCCTGGCCTTTATAACTGCGGGATAAAAGCGTTCCGCTAGGATTTAGCCCCAGCCCCTTTGTTCCTTGCCTGCTATAATTATAACATCAGGTCCCCTTTCCTAGGCCAAATTTTTTTGGCCATATTTATAGCCCCTTTTTTCTGTTAATGGTAAATATTTTCCTTTTTTACCAACTTCCATTCCTTTTTTTTTTAACAAAATATTTGGTCGGATATAAAAATATAAGCCGGTATCGTTAACCATTTATCGAAATAATATTTTTTTATCCATACTTTTTTCCCTTATCACTATGCTTTTTTATTCGAACTATAAGGCCGATAATTTTGCTTAATGCAACGCATCCTTTTATAATATTTTTTGCTGCAAAAGGTATATGCGCCAGGAGCGCTTGCAATATAACATTTCTGGTTTTTTTGCCAAGCACCTCCGTACGTACAGCTTTTAGCACATTTGTGCTAAAATTAAGTTAAAGGCTGCCAAGGAAAAATTGCGAGCCTTTTTGGCCAAAATTAACCGTTTACGCAAGCAAAAAAAACAGTAGTATAAAAAACTGACTCGCACCATTTATTGCGGGATTAATAATATTAAGGAACTGGAATAAATTAAGCGGGAGGAGGCCGAAAAGGCGGCCACACAGGCCCCTATTGCACCTCCCAACCTGCCAGCCCCCAATTTTCCTCCGTTATTTCCAAACTGGGCCAACCATAGGATTAATCCTAATTTATTAGCTTTGCTCCAACCAGGTAAATTATTTTGGTACGGGCGTTCCGAGCCAAAATCCAAATTCTGGCATTAGGGTTAACTTTTTACCAAAAACCTTCCGCCGGTACTTTTTAAAAGCCTTTAGCGCACCCTTTAGGTTTATTCCTTCCTTTTATATGCTTTTTTCGATTCCGTACCTTACCTATTTAATTAAATAATATTAATTCTGTTAATAATATTTTTGTCCAGGATTTTTTCGATTTTATATTTTTATTTTAAATCGATTTTTATTAATTTATTATTGTTAAACCCCGGTAATACTGGTTTAAAAAAATCGATATAAAAAACCGGGTGGTTTTTTATAATTAATAGCAGTTAAAATTTGTAATTAACATCGGAAACCTTTTTTAGGATTTTAAACGGTCCCAATTTTTTATAATTTAATTTATTATTTGGTTATTTTATTTTAATATTATATCGAAAAAAATAAATGCTATCCCCCTTTTTAAAAATTAGTTTTTCGATCCTTTTTTTATTGGCCTGTTTAAATATATAATATTATAATTTTTTTAATTTTGCCTGGAGGTTTTTGTACAGTTTGGTAAATTTTTTCACCTGTATTTTTGCTACTGGAATATATAATTCTGCCCTGGGTTTTTTATATACCGTAAATATAAACCCGTAATTTGCGTAAAATAGCATGATTTCCGTACTTTCGTATACTAAACTATTATATACAAATTATATTATAAGGAATAATTATACCCAGTTATTTTGTTTATAATTAACAAAATAATATAAATATTGCTTTATAATTTAATTTGTTCGTTTTGTTTATTTATCTATTTAAGAATAATATGCTGTAAAAAAGGCATGTTCCATATTTAGGCTGGTTATAAGTTATTTTCAAAACTTGCTATTAAATAATTTATTTCGGTTCATAATTATACATTTTAGCGTTCCATATTTTGCAATCACGTTTTGAATAAAAATATAAACCAGCTTTATAATTTTTGCATTCTTCTTAAACGGTAAATATATAATATATTTGATAAATTAATCAACTATTATTATAATACTATTATATTGGGTATTTATAAAGGATTTTTTTAATTTGCATAACCCCGTAACAAAATCCGCTATAACTTTTTACCAAATTTTATTAAATACTGGCAAGGGCTAAAATAATCCGTAAGGTTTATATTTATTTGCTTTATTTTTTGCATAATTTTTATAATCCTTAATTGCTTTTTGTATTTCGGCGCGGGTTTTTATAAACCCGTAATACTGCCGAAATTTTTTTCAAATTTTCGTAATTTTTTGGTATTTATATGCTAACCGGTTGTGGATTTATTAAATTTTTTCCGAAATTTATTTTTTTTGGGGTGTGGTTTTTGCTAATACCTATTATGCTGGAACCAAAAACCTATCTGGTTTTTATGCTAGGATTGTGTGTATTTTTGGTGGCACCTTATCCTTATGATCCGGTTAGCGGCTTAAGGCATTTATTTGGCCGTTTTCCGATCCTTTTTTATATTTAATCCTAAAATTATAATCCTGGAAAAACTAATTTTACCGGATTTGTTATTTGTTTAGCATTTGGCAGATAATAAAATATGCTAGGTTTTTATGATCCATATAAATTATAATTTAATAATTTGTTTAATATAAATATATTTTTTATTTTTTTAATGCGCAAATAATAGTTATAAGTTTTTTATTATGGATTGGGTAATTTAGCTCCGGTTTATTAAATTTATATAATAGGAAAGCACAAAAATATAGCTTTCTGTTACTATTTTATTAATTAAGTTGGGCTTTAATCGCAAAATCCAACGCATCGGTTTTAATTTTAAAAGGTTTATTTGGGTTTGGTAAAGCTAATATTAGTTTTTATATTACCGCTTCCTTTAGCAAATTAAAGGCTTTTTATTTTTATATACCCCAATAAAACTGGTGGTTATTTTTGGTAAAATTTATAAATAAAAGCGCCATTTTGTTAAAATCCCGGATAAACCGTTAATAAAAGTTCAAAAAACCCAGAAAGTTTTGTACTTTTTTAATATTAATAAATTTGGGCCACTCCTTTATTATTTGCACCTTTTTTAATTCTATCCGTACTTAACCCGATATAACCATATATTTTAAAAAAACAACTTTTTATATATACCACGTGCATTTTTCGGGCTTAATTAAAAGCTTTGTATTTTGCAATTTTTGCAAAACCTTATACACATGCTTTTTATATTTTTCCAGCATTTTTGAAAAAATTAGAATATTATTTAAATAAATAAATATACAAATATTTAAATATTTCCGTAATACGTGGTTAATTATTTGCTAAAACGTGGCTGGTGCATTAATAAGCCCGAAAATTATCACCAGTGATTCGTATATTCCCAGCCGGATTCGGAAGGCAGTTTTCCACTTATCTCCTTCCTTAATTTTTAACAGGCTATATGCTTTGCATAAATTTAAAACCGTAAACCATTTGGCTTTGCCAAACTTATTTATAATTTATCGATAAAAAGCAAAAAATACCGATCTTTTATTATAGCCTCGTTTAGCAAACGGTAATCGATATATATCCATTTTTTTCCATTTTTTTTTAAAAATAAACAATATCCCGTATCCCATAGGGGAATCCAAAGATCGGATAATACTTTGTTTTAGGTTTTTCGCAAATTGCTTTTATAATAGCCTTTGCTATTTGGGGTTTAACCAGTACAATTTTTAATAATTAAATTATACTTTTGGTTTAAACTTGATTTTGTAATCAAACGGTTTATATTCCGAAAACCCTATTTCCAAACTTTTTTGGAACAATTTTCAGTACTGATAATATTTTTCAAAAATATTTTTTAGGTGCTAATATGCCTGTTTATTAAGCTAATTATAATCCTGGTTGCAATTTTTTATTACCTCCGTTTTTTGGTTATAATTTTGGTTGTATTTTTTTTATAACCTGTCCTTTATTTTTAGGATTTTTTGCTGTTAAGGCCGATATTGCCTGATAGGTATAAATCTATCGGTGTAATTTGCCAGGATTAATTGCTAAATTCTGCTATTGTTATAATAACCCTGTCTGGCTTTTATTTTTTATAATTCGGGGCCTATAACTATTAGGTTTTTTTATTTTCCGATAATAATTTCCTCCATTAAATTTTCTCCAAAACCCAATTTATTAAAGAATTAAATTTTTTAAATTAGGGAAAACCCAAAATTAAATCCTTTCCTTTTATATTTATAACATTCAGGGTAACCTTGCAAATTTTCCCTGCAATTTTAAACTTAAATTAATTTATTTCCAAATTAATTATTTTACCGTTATAAATAACTGGTTTTTTTTCCACAATTCCAAAACTGTATAATTATTATTTTTATCGTATCGATATACTATACTTTATTATTATTTCTAATATAATATAATTTTTATTAAACCCGCAATCGATCATTATTATTAATTATTATTTTTGCCACCTAACCATTTTCCTAATATAAAATAAATAATTTGCTATAATTTTTATTAGGATCTTTTTAATTTGTTTTTTTTTTATCCATACCAAACCTTTGTTCCGGTAAAATATTTTAATTTTTTGGCTTATACTGGTAACCGGGATAAAGCTGTTCGGTTTGCCAATTTCTGGCCTTTTTTTCGGTATAGCATTTATATTTTGGTTTTTGGCAAACATAATATAACAATAACCCTGCTACGCATACCATAAAATAATAAGGTATTAAAGCGAATATTGCTGTTTTTTTAATACAATTGCGGAATATAATTTGCCATTTAGGCAATTATTATTCCTATTTTAGCAGGCCTTGAAATTTTTCGCTATTTTTTATTAAAAATTAATTGTTTTTCAGCTTTTTGGGCAAATAATTACTGCAACCGTAATATAAATATTTTGCCCAAAAAATTCCTGCATACCCTTTGCCGTTTATCGCCAAATTTTTATAATCCTTATTAATTATATAACCTTATTAGTATAAAAATGGGTTATTTTCCTAATACTGTGCTTAATATATATTTTTTTCGTAATAAATAATAATTTGATTATTTTGGTTCTAATTTAAATATCGACCGTTATTTTCCATTACAGGCACCCTGCAATATAATTTGCAATTTCCAAATTTTTCCGGATTACTGGGCCATATCTCGAATAATAAATACGCCAGCACCTTATAAATATAAGTATAAATTTTTTGGTAAAATATTTTATCCTTATTGCTAATCGTAATATACGTTTTTTTTACCCATTATTTTTGTGCTTTATTTTTTATACTTTTTGGGATTTTTTTTTATAAATGCCCAAAATTTGCCCAGCTCGAAACCTTTATTATCCGGCCCTTTGGTTAAATGCCTTTGGCCAAACAATTTTTAATCAAAACTTTTTTCACCATTTTTAACCGATATATCCAATATTTTATTTTGGATCAATAAGCCCCTAAATATAATTAAAATTTGCTAAATAACACATTATTCTTTTTATAAAGTTTTAGGATTATTTTTAAAAATAGTTTTCCGCACTTTTTATTTTTTTAATTTTTCAAATTCGGCTATTATAAATATCCTGTTTAACCCGTTAATTTATTGGGTAACAGCTAAACATTATTAAAAATACTAACCTAATTTATCCTTATCTAATTTATGCATAAAATATTTATTATCAAAATAATAAATCCAGCTAAATAAAAATTTTGGATATAAATTTTTTTCCTGATCCGTGTATCGGATAGCTGCAAATTATTTTTAAAAATAATCCTTTTTAATATATCCTTATTATCCGTATTTAAAGCATTTTTTGTTTTTAGTATTTTATTATTTAATATATTTCTGTTTTTTATGCTGCTTTTTTTATTATTAGGGGTATATAACCTTTGCAAACAAATTTATAAATTCCAAATGCATCCCATGCGCAATAAATTATTATTATTTGGTTTTTTTTTGGTTTGCCTTATTATTTTATCGCACTAATTAGGATTATTAAACTTTTTTCTCCAGGTATCATTTATATAATTTATTACTAATATAAATAACCTTAATAATATAATCGACAAAATTTTTGGGCCTTTTTTTTTGGCTAACTTATTTTTCATATTATTCCTTAATCCCTGGTAAAATTAAAATATTTTAATATTTTTCGTCCAGTTAAATTTATTAACAAATTACTAAAATTTGGCAGTATAAATAAATGCTGGGCCCTTTTGGCGCAACTAAAATAATTTTCTTTCGGTTATTTATTTTTTGTCCATTTATCCGAACATTTTGGCAATTTTTTTGCCAAACTTTTCAAAATTTGCAAAAATTAGCTTAATAAATTTGCTTAACTTGTTATTTCCCTTAAAATAATCAGCCCACACAAATTCGAACCAGTCCTTAACTTTGCCATTAAAACAAATAGCAGCATAAGCCACTTTTTGGTAATCGTTCTGAAAACTATCCTAATAAAACTTAAAATAACTTTTGCATTTCGTAAAAAAAATTTTAAATTTTTTTTTTTCCGTTATACTTATCCGAAATAAGGAACTTATAAATAGGGATAATTTTGGGCTATTTTTTAAATTCCTTAAATTTTTCAATAAAAACTTTCAGGGCTAAAGCAGGATTATTATAATCCGTACTATCGATAATAATAATCTCGATTTTTTTGGCTACAATTACTATAATTACTACTGCTCGTTACCTTCGGTAAATACTGAACAGGATCAGTTAAAATATTACAATCACAGGCCTTCTGCTCCTAAAATAAAGCACCTAAAAGCGGTATTAAACAGTACTAAATTGCAAGGTTGCCTTGCACAAGGTTTAAGGATCCTGATAAAACAATTATCTGTTATTACTTATCCAAAAAGGTGCCTTGGAACTAACTTAGGTTAACTAATACCGAAACTTCAGTTAAAATTTAACCAACACAATAAAAAATCCCTCCTTATATACCCATAAATTCCCATACTATATTTGTGCTATATTTAATATATTTATATCAAACATATCACCACCCTGCCTAGTGATATGTGTAATATATTCATATCTCACATATCACCCTTGCTTAGGTAAATGCCTAATCACGTAACTTCCTGTGCCAGCTTGGCCTTAATCATTCGGCCCCTGGCCTTTATAACTGCAGGGTAAGGGCATCCCGCTAGGGTTTAGCCCCAGCCCCTCTGTCCTTTGCCTGCTATGGTCGTAACATTACCGCCAAAAACTAGGGTCCCAAATTTTATTTACCTGCTTTACAATAATGAGAAAATGCCAATTTTTAACAGCTTATATTTATATATGCACCAAAACCTTTACCCCTTATATAATTGCAGCAGGGTGGCGGGCAATAGGCCTTTAACCATACAATCTGCTTAAACCGCTTATAAACCGGCTTTTGCTTAAAAATTCCAACCAAAACAGCTGGCGATCCGCAATTCAATAATCCACTAAAAATAATAGGGCCAAAAAACATTTAAAGGTCCTTTTCTGGCTATCTGTTACGACCGCAGCTGGCAGGGGACAGAAGGGCTGGGGCTAACCCCCAGCAGGGTGCCTTTACCCCGCAGTCATAAAGGCTAAAGGCCTGAATGACCAAGGCCAGGAAGGAGTCACGTGACTAGGCACTTACCTAAGCACGGGCGATATGTTTGCTATAAACATAGCAAATATAGCACAGTGATATATTTATTATGAATATAGCAAATATAGCACAAATATGGTATGAAAATTTACGGGTATATAAAGAAGGGTTTCCTTTATATTAGGTAATTTTAACTGAGGCTTCGGCATTAGTTAACCTAAGTTAGCTCCAAAGCACCCTCTTAGGCAAGCAATCGAGACCTTTGTTACTATTTTAATCCCAGCACAAGCAATTTTGTGGAAATGTTACTGCTTAGCACCTTTCCTAGCGTATTTTACCCTAAAAGCAGAAAACCATTTGTAACATTTTGATTGATCCTGTTTAATATTTACCGAAAGTAACAAATAGTAGCAATTATATCGATCGCAGGTAAAAAACCCGAGGGTATTATTATCGCTGGGAAATTGTATAATAATTTTTTGGCGGTTATGCAAGCATTTATCACGAAAATCGAAAGATTTAAGGGAGCTTAAACCAAGCCTTATATTGCCGTTAAATTTTACAAATTCTCCTTGCCTAATAAATATAATAGGAAAAAAAGCAAAATTAAAACGTTTATAACCGAATACAAAGGGTACTTTTTGTTTTATTAAGACCATTTTTAGCGGGAAAAGCAAAAAATTGCCTATATAGCCACGCATTTGGATGGTAAGGTTAAGGATTGGTTCGAACCCATTTGGTTTAATTATTTAAAAGGGCATAATAAATCCAAGGAAAAAACCAAGCTAATATTTGCCAATTTTGAGAAGTTCGGCGAAAAAATTGCCAAAATTTTCGGGCAAATCGATAAAAAATGGGTGGCCGAAAGAAAATTACTTCAGCTCCGGCAAAAAAGCCCCGCATTAACCTATATTTTTAAATTCTAATAACTGATTAACAAGCTCGATTGGACGAAAAATACCAAAATAACCCAGTTTTATCAGAGGCTAAAAAATAACGTGAAAAATAAGCTGTCCAAACAGGAACAACCTAAAAATTTTGTCGATTATATTATTATAGCCGTTCGTATTAATAATAAACTGTACAAATGCTGCTTTGAGAAAAAAGTTCAGCAAACCAAGCTAATAGCACAAAATAACAAAACTAACCATAAAAAAGCAAAATAATAATAATCTATGGTTTACGGTATACATTTTGAACTTATAAATCTTAGTATTGGAGCTATATACCAGCAAAAAAAATAAAAGCATATCAGGTTCAAAAACCCAAAAAATGGGAAATATTTCAAATATAGGAAAAAAGAACATATTAAAAAAGATTATTCGCAAAAAAACCAACAAACGGCTATTTTTTGCCAAAAAAGTGCGCCAAAAAAACACGATCCCGTAACTCCGGCCTTACCCAGGGCAATATAATAAACGAAAAAAAGAGCCTATATTCCAAAGCATCGTTCAGCTGAACTTATTATTTTGATAAAAATTGTATGGTTTATTGTTTCGATAAAAAAGCTATAGGGTACCACCCAAAATAATAAATTGCTATAATATAATAAATCGATTAACCCCGGATTGGTAACCAAAAAAAAAGCAGGATAACCACCAATTTTATAATATCCGAAAAAAAGGATAATATAATAGCACATGTTTCGAAGGAATTTAAAAAACAAAATAGGAAATTTAAAAAATTAGCCCGGTGCAAAAGCGTATCAAACATTTTAATTAATAATCCTAATGAAAACTTAAATACAAATGCAAAAATGGAACAATTTTTAAGCCAGACGCATTTATTGCAAGCCCAGAAAAAAAAGCTGGATTTAATAGGGTTTTAAAAAGCTGCAAAAATAAATTTTAATAATAAAAAATCCAGCAAAAAATAATAAATTGTTAATTTTAAAAAACTCCAGCAAAAATTTAACCAATGGTTTTCGGAAATAAATCAGTGGTTTTGGGGATAGCCCAAATTTATTAGCAGTTTGGTGTGCAAAAAAACAGCGTAAAACAATAAAAAAAAGCCCCTAAATTGGTTAAAAAATAATCAATCGGTTACCTATTATAGGGTATCATTTAAAAATATTCCAAACCTGAACTAATAATTAGTATAGCCATATATGCTAAACTATAAAAATATAAACCCCGGTGCGGGCCATTATAATAAACTTTTTTGGGCCAAATACCTGTATAATAATTATAAGTAACATATGGCCAAAAAACTGAAACACAATTTTTTCCTACAAAAAAAAGGGAAAGGACCAGTGCAATACCTATGATAAAAATACCAGTTTTCGAAATGGTGGATGGTAAAAATAGGTTATAAAAATTTTGTAATAATTTTTAAGCTATTACCAGCGTATCTTATAATATATATGGCAAAAATTTTTATATACCGGATATACAGGAAACTGAAATACAAAATTTATATGGAGGAAAAAGCGCGGATTTGGACGGATGGATTTATCCGTTTAATAAAGGTAACCGGAAACCGGAAAAGGGCACTCTAAGCAAAAAATTAAAGGGTTCACCCGAAAAAAAGGCATAGGTAAAATAATAGCGATTAATAAGAACCTTAATAATAACGATTAATAATTAATACAAATATATTAAAACAATAATATACTGGAAAAAATAAAAAATAAAAATTATGATTGATTGCGAAGCCCAAAAAAATTATTTTTTACCAAAAGTAATAAAAAAGTACGGCATTTTAATACGTTAAAAAAAGGAATTATACAACCTTATAATAATAAAATAAAAGCCAGTTACATTTAATAAAGGAAGGATCGATATTAAAACTGATCAATTCAAGTTTTAATTTTTAGGAAAATTTTGCAAAATAATTTTAAATGTTATAAATATAGGAGGGGAAAATCTGATTTTAGGCTTTTTATAATTTAAAAAATATAACCCTTTAATAAATTAGGTTACCGAACAAATTTAATAAAGGGAGTTGCTATTAACCAATAAGGAAGCCCAATAGTTATAAATCCCGGATAATAAAAATTGGATATTAAAAAAGGCAACCGTAACAGCAGCAAAATATGGCAATTAATCCTGGCAAACCGTACTAACCAAAATATCAGTAAATATGAATGCAAATAAACCTAATAAACAGGGAATTATTAAGGATAAATTTAAAAATGTTCCTGAGAAATATTATAAGTACTGAAAATTGTTTCAGAAAAATTTGGAAATGGTATTACCGGAATACGGATCATTTAACTATAAAATTAAACTTAAACCGGGAATTTAATTTAAATACCAAAAATTATATTAATTAAACCCTTGGTAAAAAAAAGTTATTATAAAAATAGTTAAAAAAAAAGTTAAAAAAGGATTTATCAAACCTTTTAACTCCTTTATAAAATACAAAATTTTGTTTATTCCTAAAAAAAACGGGGAAAAACGGATATATATCGATTATTATCCGTTAAATTAAAAAATAATAAAAAATCGGTATTTTTTACCTTTAATTAATAAATTTAAAAATAAGTTCGGGAAAAATTGGTGGTTTATAGCCCTAAATTTCTGCAAAGCTTATGGCCTGTTAAGGATTAAAAAAAGTAATAAATGGAAAACCGCTTTTCGAATTAAACTTAAAATTTTCGAATTATTGGTAATAACTTTTGGATTTACCAATGTATCAGTTATATTTTAACAAATAATTAATTATGTATTATAAAAATATTTTGATATTTTTATCCTTATATACCTAAATAATATTTTAATTTTTTCAAAAATGCTAAAAAAACACAAATAATACGTATATAAAATATTGCAAAAGTTGCAAAATGCAAAGCTCCTAATTAATCCGAGCAAATATATATAGCATTTTTTAAAAATAATTTTCCTCGGATTTATTATTAAACAAAAAAAATCCGGATAAAACCCAAAAAGGTACAGGCAATAAAAAACTGGCCTGTACCCACCACAATTAAAAAAATATAAAGCTTTTTAAAATTTTTAAACTTTTACCGAAGGTTTATCCAAAATTTTAGCAAAAAGGCTATACCATTTACGGATCTTACCAAAAATAATACCCAATTCCATTAAGGAATACAAAAATAAATAATTTTTGATTTGCTAAAAAAAGCTATTATCCAAATACCGGTATTAGTAATACCAGATTTAAAAAACCCTTTAAAATTGAAATTAATATATCGGATTTTGCTATTAAAGGATAGCTAAAACAGCAAAACGATTAAAAAAGGCTGCACTTTTGCGCATTTTTTTTGCAAAAATTAAATAAATCTAAATTAAATTACCAAATTTATATCAAAAAACTCCTTATTATTATCAAAGCTTTGGAAAAATGAAGGGTATATTTGTGCGGAGCTAATCACCAAATTATAATATATACCAATTATAAAAACCTGTTACAATTCACCACCAGCCAAATGCTAAATAAAAGATAAATCCGGTGAAGCTAATTTTTTTAAAATTATAACCTCCGAATTAAGATTAGGAAAAGGTTAAAAAACGGCCAAGCAAATGCTTTAAATTATTGATTAAACTATTAGGTGGATATGCCACCAAAAATATGCATAATTTTGGCCAAAGGATCAAATAAATCCCTGATTTTGGCACAGCGGGCGTTGGCCAAAATAATTCGACAGAAAAATTGAATCCCAGAAAAAATCCAGCAGATTTATAGCTAAATAACTAATAAATATTAGGGGATTATTAAAACCTGGAAAAAATTTTGGCAGTATTATAGGTTTATAAAAATTTGTGCCAAAATACAGAATGCAATTAAGGATTGCGAGAATTATGCAAAAAATAAAGCCAATAGGTATAAACTTTATGGATTATTATAATTTTTGCCAGCATTTAGCAAAATATAGCAAAAAGTTACGATGGATTTTATCACAGGGCTATTTAAATTAAAAAAATCCCTTATAAATGTCCAGTATAATAATATTATGGTGGTAATCGATCGATTTATTAAATATGCTATATACCTGCCGTTTAAGGAAAATGCAAAGGTTATAAATTTAGCTTATATTTTTGTCCGGAATATAATTGCAAAATACGGAATGTTAAATTGTATAATTTTAAATCGAAACAAATTATTTAATAATAAGTTTTGGAAATAATTTATAACCAATTTAAGCGCAAAATATGCCTTTTTTATAATTTATTATCCTTAAACAGATAAATAAATAAAACGAACAAATCAAATTATAAAATAATATTTATAATATTTTATTAATTATAAATAAAATAATTGGGTATAATTATTTTTTATAGCATAATTTGTTTATAATAGTTTAATATACGAAAGTACAGAAATTATACTGTTCTGTACAAATTACGGGTATATATTTATGGTGTATAAAAAACCCAGGGCAGGATTATATGCCTTAATAGCAGAAATACAGGTAAAAAAATTTACCAAGCTGCACAAAAACCTCCAAGCAAAATTAGAAAAATTGCAATAGCGCATATTTATGCAAATTAATAAAAAAAGGATTAAAAAACCGATTTTTAAAAAAAGGAATAACGTTTATCTTTTTTAATATAATATTAAAATAAAACGATCAAATAATAAGTTAAATTATAAAAAATTAGAACTGTTTAAAATTTTAAGAAGGGTTTTTGATATTAATTACGAATTTTAGCTATTATTAATTATAAAAAACCATCCGGTTTTTTATATTAATTTGTTTAAATTAGCATTATTAGGGTCTAAAAGCAATAAATTAGTAAAAATTAACCCAAAATAGAAGTACAAAATCGAAAAAATTTTGGACAAAAAAATTATTAATGGAATTAAGCATTATTTGGTTAAATAGGCCGGGTACAGAATTAAAAAAAGTATTTAAAAAGAAAAAATAAACCTAAAAAGTGCACCAAAAACTTTTAAGGAATATTAATAAAAGGTTTTTGGTAAAAAGTTAATACCAGTGCTAAAATTCGGATTTCGGCTTGGAATGCTAGTACCAAAATAATTTACCTGGTTAAAGCAGGGTTAACAAATCAAAATTAGGGATTGCCCTATGATTGGCCTAGCTCGGAGATAATAAAGGAAAATTGGGAACCAGCAAATTTAAGGGTGCAGTAAAGGCCTGTATGGCTGCTTTTTTGGCCTTTTTCTGTTTAACCCGCTCCAGTTTTTTAATACTATTAATTTTGCGGCGGATTGCACGGGTTAATTTTTTATGCTACTATTTTTTTTGCTTATAAAAATGCTTAATTTTTGCATTTATCGACCGATGTTTTTTTTTTGCGGTTTTTAGCTTTTTTTTTATGCAAGCGTGCTGAGTGCTGTAAAAAAAAAGGTGCTCGGGAAATGGGCCCAGAACGTTGCAACGAAAGTGCCCGAGGCGAACGTACCGGTTGTAACGCGAACGGTTGCGTAAAAATACGTTACAATAAGCAAAATTATCGGCCTTACAGTTGGAACAAAAAGGTATAATAATAAAAAACAAAATAATGGAAACAAAAAGGTTATTTTAACGAATGGTTAAAAATGCCGGCTTATGTTTTTGCACCCGACCAGTTATTTTATCAAAAAGGAACAAGAACGGGAGATAGTAAGGAAAAAAAGCATTTATTACTAACAAAAAAAGGGGGTTGCGGGTTTTGGCCAAAAGGATTTGGCCTAAAAAGGAAAACCTAATATTACGACTGCAGCTGGCAAAAAACAAAAGGGCTGGGGCTAACCCCTAGCAGGATGCTTTTACCCCGCAGTTATAAAAGCCAAAAACCTAAATAACCAAAGCCAGAAAAGAGTTACGTAACTAGGCATTTACCTAAGCACGGGCGATATATTTGTTATAAATATAACAAATATAGCACGGTGATATATTTGCTATAAACATAACAAACATAATACAGATATGGTATAAAAATTTACGGGTATATAAGGGAGGGTTTTCCTTATGTTAGGTAATTTTAACTAAGGCTTTGGTATTAATTAACCTAAATTAATTCCAAAGCACCCCCTTGGGCAAGCAATCGAGACCTTTGTTATTACTCTAATCCCAGCACAAGCGATTTTGTGGAAATGTTACTGTTTAGCACCTTTCCTAGCGTATTTTACCCTAGGAGCAGAGAACCGTTTGTAACACTATCCCAAATTAGCTGGAAAATTTCCAAACAAAACCGAAACCTAACCACCCAAATCAGTATTTTCCAAAACCAAACCCCGCAAAATCCCACAGCATGGCTTTTTTTCCGGAAGCTTCAAAAAAGGTATAAAATGCGTAAATTCAAATTGGCTACGGCTCAGCAAAAAATCAGGCAGTTAAAAGCCGAATTAAAAGCGCAGCGCCCTCGCAAAATGAAAAAGGTTGTGCCGAACCCGAACCAGGCCTTTATAAATATACGCCAAATTGCACAAGCAAGGGATAAAGCTATAAAGATGAATAAAAATGCATCTGAAAAAAAGGAAAAATCTGATCAGGAATCCGTACACTTTTGCATTATGGTTGGTTAAATAAAGGTAAATATTTGTAATTAAATATACCGGGGTTGGTGGTGCAGTGGGCCTTGGCCAGGTGGCCGTCGGGGGGGGGGTGGCCGACAGGGGGTGCACTGACTTATATAAAAAATACGCCGTGCTAACTTTTGTAAACTCGGCAATGCATCAGCATATATCCTTCCCAACGATGATGTAACTCTTTGGCCTTAATACCTCTGTGTTTGAATATGCAAGCATCCGTCGGGGTATCGAGAACTAACAGAGCCTGTCCGGTCGCTGACGTCCAGGCCGAAAACGAGCGTCTTGGTTCGTAATTCCTCTGACAGCTGTTGCTCTCAGACATGTCGTTTAAGTGTGAGACAAGGCTAATGCGGGACGGTAACTACTCTGTAACATGACCACAGATCTTCAACACGTCGTGTGCATGCTGACGACCGACAACCAGCTTTATCTCTGCCCAGCTGGCAAGGGCGGGCATCAAATCCATCTTGCCCTGGATGCTGGATGTGGGACTGAGATCTGGACCATGGACTTTGGTGAGTGTGTCTCTGGTCTGAATATCTTTTGTTACACAAGCTTCAGGCGTCCAATAATTACTAACCAGAGTTCAAATCCAGCCGACGAGCACCCCGAGACGCAGGTACGGTGGTGAAATTGCCATGAGGGCGTTGGAGTGAGTTGCGAGAGCTACCTATTAACGAGAGTCTATCGATAGGTAATCGGAGTTGATCTCAGTCCGATCCAGCCATACTTGTAGGTTCAGAGACTGGCGGTTGGTGTGAGAAGCGACTTGCTGACAAGATGTCCATTTTCTAACTAACAGCGTGCCTCCCAACGTCTCCTTTTATGTTGATGACATCGAGGCCGAGTGGACATTCAACAACACCTTTGATTTCGTCTACCTTCGCATGATGTCGGCATCGATTCAGGACTGGCCCAAGCTGTTTGGCCAGATCTACCAGTGAGCGCATTTTGTTTCCCGCGATCACCGCTGCTCAGCTTTCTCACCAGAGAGAGGAAAAAAAACGCGTCCAGGAACCTCACGCCAGGCGGCTGGGTCGAGCTCTTCGACCCCATCTACCCCATGTGCTCCGACGACGGCACCCTGGCCCCGGACTCGGCCGTGTGCCAGTGGAGCGCGTTGATGGCCGAGGCGTCGGACAAGATGGGCAGCCGGCTGGACTCGGGGCTCGCGTACCGGGAGCGGCTCCTGGATGCCGGCTTCACCAACGTGGTGCAGCGGGTGTTCAAGTGGCCGATGAGCACCTGGCCCAAGGGCTCCAGGCACAAGGAAATCGGCGAGTGGACCTTGGAGAATATCACGCAAGGGCTCCAGGCCCTCAGCCTGGCCCTCTTCACGCGCGCGCTCGGGTGGACTCCCGCCGAGCTCGAGCTGCTCCTGGTCGACGTGCCCAAGGATCTGCGGAACAAGAACATTCACGAGTACTGGCGGATGTGAGTTGGCTTTTGTGGAGATGATCTTGGAGTTCTCGTTTTTTTTTTTTTTTTTTTTTTTTTT
>PYSS01000086.1:111908-156467 GCA_003049465.1 Magnaporthiopsis rhizophila | reverse complement strand
TTTTTTTTTTTTTTTTTTTTTTTTTTTTTTTTTTTTTTAGCAAGCTTACTAACTCACCTTTCTGTCGCGGCAGTGCCATCACGTACGGTCAGAAGGCCGAGTTTTAGGGCGGGCGCAGTGCATGTTTGAGGGAGAGCCGTTCTCAGCAGGAGCCTGTAAAAAGGGTGTGTTTTTGCAGCATGGAATTGACCTCCTTGTCCGGCTCAACCGACATGCAGACCAGGAAAAAAGCGATACACCCAAAGGCCACTCATTAATTAGATGGGCAGCAATAAACAACCTCCCTTCAAAAAAAAAAAGAAGCTTAACCGAGTTTTATTCGGGAGAGGTTACTTTTTGGTTATCGGTTTTTTTTTTGGGCGACGTGCCTGGCTGTCAGTGGTGACGGTATCGTCCCGGGGGCTGGTGACGAGCATTTGGTCTGCGAGGTGGCCACGCGGGGTGCAGCCGGTCCGTCACCAACATGCACATACACATGGGCGGCTCGTGCTACACTGGCGCCTGGCTTGATGGCCTCATGCTACTTGATGGGTGACAACCTGGCCTGCGTTTTGCCCAGTCGCTGGTCTCGGGCCCCCACACTTTTGTTGCTCGTCACACCAACGACATTGGTCACCTCCGCGTCGGGAGCTCGCATGCACGTTGGTGACAGCCCAAAGCCTGAAATGGGATGGATGGGGGCCAACAGCATCGGCCCCTTCCGCCTCCTCTCCCGGCGGCTAGCCGATGGAGAGCAAGGCTGCCAGGTGACGGCCCCCACAAGGGCGTGCGGTGTTGTATCATGCATTTGATGGATGTTGGCTCCTCGGAGTGACAAGGCCGCCACCGGGCCGAGGGAGGAGGCAGCCAAGGCGGAGTTGTCCCTGGTTCGTCTGTGGTTTGCTGCGCCTGTGCCAAGTTTTCGGTGGGTGTGATGTGAGTTGGTTAGTGTGGTGACAATACCGCAACCTGCCGAGGCCGGTAAAATACAAAAGCATGCATCACAGTTGAGCCAGGAAATGGAGATTGATGATAGCGGGCCCGGCCGGAATCGCCTCAATTGATCGTCAAGTGTCGGGCACGGGTGCTATGGGGCGGGGCTTGGCCTCCATTCTGTCTGGTCATTGATACCATACCTTGACGGGTCGAGTGATTAATGGCGCCCCCGAGAACAAATCAGACCCCGCGCCAATTGATTCACTCGCTGCCCCATGTCGTCAGATGCCTTTCGAGGCTCCCGTCGTTGGACTATGGGGGCCGTGATTTGTTCCCGTTTCTGGTTGTGACTGCGCGTGACGGCCCTCGGGCATCACCTTAACGTCGCTGCCGTCCAATGTCAGTTCACAGAAGCTTACGCACTCGAAAGAGTGCTGTGATTGTGGGGTTAACGCTAGCCGCCCGCCCCTGGAGGGTTTTTAGTGCCCGCCTGTGTGGAAGCCAATCAGGCCTCTGCGTCCGGCACTTACAGGTCACAATCACAAAATTTGTAAGGGCGCGACAGGCCGGGACCCCTGACACTAGTTTAGCCCAGCCAAGCAAGCACTGGCGATCGAATCACCCGCAGCATGCCTGTCACTTTTGCCTGGCTGTGTTGGGGCCGATCTTAGTTTGACATCACATCTGACAGCTGACGTGCCCCTGATTAGGTCGGTACCGGCCACGGGCGTCCCTTCTTCGGCCAGACCAAAGTGCCGTTTCTCTTCGTCGATCGGGATACCTCGTTGGGTATATATTCTCGAGGTCGGTCCCCAAGTCGTCATGTCCAAAACACCCTTGTTTCACGCCCATCCAGCTTTTACACTACTTTTATTGGCCTCCATCTCTCGCTCCCTCACTTTCCACCAGGTACCTCACCGCCTTGATATTCTACTATTCTACTGTTCTCGTCAAAACAATGAAGACAAGTTCTGTTCTCGCGGCCATCTGCGCCGCCTTCCTCGGCGTCGCCGACTGCGCTCCGACTGGCCAGCAGCCACAGGACCTACAGGCCCGTGCGGGCTCGTCCTGGATGGACGCGTACTCTCTCCCCAGCTTCGCCGGCTTCCACAAGCGCTACGAGGTCCCTCATGGGCAGTGCAGTAAGTATTTTTCACCCCTCCCCTATCTCGCCCTCGACTGGAAACCCAACCAGCCAATTTTCCATCATCGGCCCTCCCGGAGGCGGGTCGGTTGCGTGCGTGCATGCAGAGAGCTATGCTGACAGCTCGGTCCCCGTACAAGTCGACATCCGCGCCGACTTCCCTCCCGGAACCGCCGCCGGCCTGTCTTCGGTCCAGAACGGCCCTCGCGGAACAACTGAGTGCACACTGTTTGCGTAAGTGCTTAAAAAAAGACATCCTTGGAATACCCAGCCATGTGGATGGGTATCTGACACCCCTACTCAGCTTCCCCGACTGTAATGTCCGCCCCGGGTTCGACAACGACTTGGGCGACCGCCTGGGATCCGGCGGGGTCCACCAGGACCTTGACGACCCCGAGATCAGCTGGGGCAACAAGGCGCAGGCCATCAAGTGCTTCGCCCTATAGGCGGGTGGCCATGGTTGACGCTGCCGCCGTCGCCACCGTTACTCGCGCGCGCCGAGCACTAGGCCGTACAGCTGGTGTGGCGTGGACATGCTGAAGCGGCGAGGCCCGGCTTCGACCCATCCTTCCACGATGGCGGTTGCTGGGGTAGATAAAATTTCTTTTTGTGTATATATAGGGCTACTAGGAGTTTTGATTTTATATAGGGCGCAGCGTTGCTACGGTGAAAAGTTCAGTGATCAAACACGTCTTCCGTTCCGCTTGTGACTGCTGAACATGCCTTTTTGCAGGAGGAGAGTAGGTTCCTGCCTTGTACGTGGTGGCTGTTGGTATTGCCACGCAGCTGGACAGCATTGTGCCATCTGAGGTATCGAGGGCTGGTGACGCTTGGATTAATATTAGATACCAGGAATCTAAATTACGGCGCGCATCTCTTGACCCGGTCTCTCATGGTATGGGACAGGCCAAGCAGACCTTTATCGGTTAGATCCTCGTTACCCTGAGTGAGGAGGCGCTCCTCAGAATTATAGGACATCGAGGCCGAGCTAGCCTAGAACGGAGATTTGGGGCCCGTTTGGAGCGGGCCAGTCCTCCCCCTTGACGGAGTCGCAGCAGGACTTGTTAGCCGCGCGCTCATGTGGTAGTCGCCGAGCTCGCACCAGCGGCGGCTAGGCAGAAGGCTGAAACGCAGGACCTCGTGTCGGTAGCTTGTTGTGATGCATTGCGGAGCACGCCTCGCCATGGCGGGGAGATGGTGCCGTACGCATCGTTTATTTTCCAGAGGTTTAGCAGCCCCCGGAGCCCGAACCGGACCGAACTGACGCCGACGCCGGGCCGGTACAACCGCGGCGCTCTCGTCGTATTCGGTCGTGTAATGTCCCACCCCGGCCAGTCCTCTTAAGGTGGGTGCGTACCGCCAGGTGGCCGAAGTCGAAGAGGTAGATAGTGAACTCAAACCACAGCTTGGCCGCGAAACCTATGCCCCAGTTGGTCAACGCCGTCTCGGGTGTGCGAGGCATGGACGCTTTGCTCATATCATGCTCAAGGTCGGCGCCTAGGTCTATATAATGAATGGCAGGCCTTGGCCGACCTCGCCCGAGCTCCAAGTAGGGAATACATCGTTCCACATTTGGAATATTTAGATTTCAGCGTGCTGCCATGACCGGTCTATTCCCTTAGTAACTCCTGATGTCCAACAGCTCGCTCTAGATGTTATTTAAGAACGCCAACATGTCTGTAACATAGTCATCTGTAACAACACACACCAAAGCAGAGCCGAACCATACAATCATGGATCGCTAGCTGTCGTTCCAGGCCTTGACAGCTTGCTGCAGCCACCACAGGTGGACACGAACATCGTCCGTCAGCTCCGGGTGGAAGCTTGTAGCAAAGATGTTGCCCTGGCGGACGGCAATGATGTCCTCATCGCCAGCGCCGCCGCCACGGGGCACGGAACCAAGCACCTCGACGTGAGGGACCGCCGCGTCGCCGCTCGGCAGAATCTTCTCGACGACGGGGGCACGGATGAAGACGCCCGGGAAAGGCCCCGAGGCCACTTCCCCCTTGCCGCCGTCGCCGCCACGATGAAGATCTGCGAGGAAAGGGAGGTCCAGGCCGACCTGGAAGCTGTGCACCTGGCGACCGAAATGGTTCCTGTGGGCTCGGACGTGCAGACCGCCCACCAGCTCCTGGCCGCCCTTCTTTGCGCCTGTGGCTTCGTCGGCCAGCAGGATGAGGCCTGCACAGGTGCCCCAGGTCGGTTTTGAGTCAATTCTGGTGATGCCTTTTGTTTAGCTTGGTATTCCGTAATAGCTGCCGATTCTTGGGCACAAAACTGAAAGGATCTTGGTGGGTAAAAGGATAGGCGTGCGTGCCTGCCACGATGAGGTAGTAGCAGACAACTCCGAGAGCGGAGCAAAAAGCAGGGGAGAAAAAAAAAAGAAGCACCTACTTGACGAATCGCTTTAGCGGCTCCATAAGGTTCGTCTGCTTGGCCACAAAGGCTAGGGTCGTGCTTTCGCCACCGGGGATGACCAGAGCATCGCAGCGGTCCAGCTGCTCCAGCGTCCGGACCTCGACGAACTCGAACGCGGGAGGTGTGCCTGTACCTGAGCCTCTGCTGCCGCCAGCAATGACTGCTGCTGCCTTGTGAAGCAAGGTGAGGTGCTCGGCGAATGCGCCCTGGAGCGCCAGGACGCCGACCGTCATTGTTCTAGACGCCTTCATTTTTTTCTCCTTTTTTTTTTTTTTATACCCAGGGGATCGGTCAACAGATGCGATGGTAGAGTGTGAGAACGGAAACCCTCCTGGGTTAGGGCTTCCAGGCGAATTTCTAGAAAGTCCAGGCGGCAGAGACGAGGTACATGAAACACAGAACAAAAATGATAGGATAAAGCCCAGCGTATCCAGCTGGAATTCAAATGTTGATAGGGGGTCAATGCCAAGCTTTTAGTAGGTGTTAGTCACTCGGCTGGCAGAATAGAGGAACCACTGCTGTGAGACAACGCAATAGATAAGGGCGTGTGCTTTGCAGCTTCGGTGCGACCGAACGTCGTGTGCCAAGTACATGTACCGTTCTCTTTCATCTTTTGCCGCCGGAATATTCGCCGGGAAAGTGGCGCGACATGAGGACCGGGCGGGTTCCGCAGTCGGCGCAACACAGACGGCTGCAAAGTTGAGGTGAAGGCGTGGCCAAAGTGCGCCGCCCGTGTCAGACACGGGAGGACGGACCCATTACCAACAAAACCTGGCCCTTGCCGTGCAGGTCGGGACCGGGCGTGACTCGACAAATGGAAAGAAATGAGCGACACGACGGGGGTAGCCGACACTCTGCAAGAGAGCAAAACGGGCAGACCTGCTACCTAAGGTTAAGGTAATGGGCTCCGGCACTTTACCTAAATTGACCTACCCAGCATCGCCGAGGCCAGCCGTAAAGCGTATCTCGCGGGGTATGCGACCCAGCCGCTGACGCTGACAGCATGGCGGACCTCGCCTCTTACCTTCCTTTGGTCAGTGGCCAAGTTTCCCATATGATCGCGTGCATGCTGTTAGCGCCAGGCGTGGCAGTAAGCGAAGCCGCCAACTCGCACACCTCTAGGTAAATTTGCCTGCCGCCATCGGGGCGATTAGGAATCAAGGAAATGTCACTGCACGACGTCCCCTTTGTGCAGCGGTCTGAAATTTCTGCTGCAGGTTCCAAGACCTGCAGCTGGCAGAACTATGACAGTTTTGTTGTGCACCTTACTTCCCAAAACGACCGCCTGCATGGAAGAGAGGACGACCTAGACATGTTGTCCCCTCCGAGCGGCGGCAACCCCTGCTCGTTTCTCGAGCATCCCTAGGTACCTAGGTAGGTAGGTAGGTAGGTACATACCTAGGTACCAGAGAACTCGCCCCTGTCCGAGAGAAGAAAAATGTCGCATATGGGCTTGTGCGGTCGCCCGGTCGGGCCCGGTCGACTCGGCGCGCGGCTCATGTGCTTCCAGCCGAAATCGCTGCTGCCACTGGGCGCCCTTGCCGACCTAGCCAACCCCACCTCCAATCAGTTCTGCTCAGTGACTCAAGACACCAGGGGAGGCCCCCCTCCTATCGCTTGCGCTTTCCACCGGCATAGACTTTGTCTATAAAAAAAAGTTTTGGCTTCCCAAGAACCCATCGATCAGAGGTGTGTAGGGATAGCAACTTTTTTTGTGTGATTTGGTTGCCGAATCTCGACCAAGCTGCCCTTGGAGCGTGCTCTTCCTTGTCTTTTGCAGGCAAAGGTAACCTCAGTCTCTCGAGGAGGTGTTTAGTAAGGTACACCTTGTTACCTAGTTTAGTCTTCTCCTCGTCCTTCGTTAGGGGAATCGTCGGCCTGGCTCCCAACTTCGCCTCTTCTCGACCGCACACACATACATACGGACGCATAACACAGAGCCACTCACAATGGCCTCAGACGCGTCGGCCACGGCCAATGGCCACTCCTCCGCGGCCGCGACCCCGGCGAGCGGCAGCGCCAAGTCGATCCCCAGCTTCGCCGTCAAGGCCGGGCTGGCGCAGATGCTCAAGGGTGGCGTCATCATGGACGTGACCAACGCGGAGCAGGCCCGCATCGCCGAGGAGGCGGGCGCCTGCGCCGTCATGGCGCTCGAGCGCGTGCCGGCCGACATCCGCAAGGACGGCGGCGTCGCCCGCATGAGCGACCCGCACGTCATCAACGAGATCAAGGCCGCCGTCACCATCCCCGTCATGGCCAAAGCGCGCATCGGCCACTTCGTCGAGGCCCAGATCCTCGAGGCGCTCGAGATCGACTACATCGACGAGAGCGAGGTCCTGACGCCTGCCGACGAGAAGTACCACATCGAGAAGTCGGGCTTCGCCGTCCCCTTCGTCTGCGGCTGCCGCGGCCTGGGCGAGGCCCTGCGCCGCATTGCTGAGGGCGCCGCCATGATCCGCACAAAGGGCGAGGCCGGCACCGGCGACGTCGTCCAGGCCGTCACCCATATGCGCACCCTCAAGGCCGACATCGCCCGCGCCCGTGCCGCCCTCGCCGACGGCGGCGATCTGGCTATCCGCCAGCTCGCCCGCGAGCTCGAGGTCGACGCCGCCCTGCTCAAGCAGACGGCCGAGCTGGGTCGCCTCCCCGTCGTCAACTTCGCCGCAGGTGGCATCGCCACCCCAGCCGATGCCGCCCTCATGATGCAGCTCGGCTGTGACGGCGTATTTGTGGGCAGTGGCATCTTCAAGTCCGGAGACCCGGCAAAGCGTGCGCGGGCCATCGTCCAGGCCACCACCCACTACAAGGATCCCAAGGTCCTGGCCGAGTTCAGCACCGGCTTAGGCGAGGCCATGGTTGGCATTAACTGCGACAGCCTGCCCCAAGCCGACAAGCTGGCTTCGCGGGGCTGGTAATCATACCTGGTTGTTGTCGTGATGGCTGACAGGAGGCGTAGGGAGAGGACAAGACGATGTGGGGTCTCGGTTGGCTGAGCCATCGTGGTTTGTTTGTGATAACATATTCTCGATCCATCCCTGTTGATTCCCTGTTCGGCTTTTTTTTCGTACAGTCTGTATCTCCCCGGAGTGCCGACAGCGGGAGTTTGAGATCTTGGCAGGGAGAGAGGTATCTACCTGGTGGCCCCGATGATTGTACATATAGCATTCACCCTCGCCCTAAAATAACGAGCTAACGATCTCATTACCTTGATTCGTTCATCACTCCTCGTCCTCGTCCTCGACGAGCTCGCTGTTCTCCGGTGGGAAATGTGAAAGCAAAAGGACGACCGTGGCCACCACAGCGACTGCCTGCGTGAGGTTAGCAGGCATCTAGGTAATGGATTACGAGTGTAGAATGCCGGAGATGGACTCACTGCATTGATGAAGAATGTGAGATATTCCTTGCCAATCTCGGAAAACGAGGCGAAGATGAAGCCAAAAAGCCCAAGCGTGGACAACCGAGCAATGTTCTCCACCAGCGTGATCGCGCCGAGTGCATCAGCCCGTTGCGATGGCGGGCACATCTCGGTGATGACTCCTTTGGCCGCAGGAGCGGTGCCCGAGCCAAAAGGAAGTAGGAGGGCAGCCACGTACATGTGCCAGCCCTCGCTGGCGAACGCCGAGACTGTGGTGACGGCACCGTCCACGAGAAGGCTGGAGCGGAGAAAATACAGATCAAACCCGCAACTTGCTCTTTCATTGGGCTGAGAAGTCACCATAGGCTCGTTGGGCTGGTCCTCGCCCTGGACCCCGGAGGGAGCGTCAAAATGGGCCGGCTCAGTCGGAATCTCGCCAGGCCCGGCGGCTTCGACGGGCTCGACTGATGCGGGCGAAGCATGTTTAGTAGCCAGGAACCGTTTTCGGCCCCAGTCGATAATCCTGGGAAACATGAAGGTAAGAAAGATGGCGCGCATCAGGGCGTTCCCAGAGGTGAGAAAGCCGTTGTCGGCTTGGTTGAAACCGAACTGCGACGTGGCGTAAAGTTGCACCAAAGTCGCCACGTAGCCCGTTGCGAGCTATGATTGACACTGTGAGCAGAACAACTCTTCCGTGAATATACCGAATAAATCAGAGGCACCAGCTTAGCCACTATAACTCACCACGCCCGTAAAGACGCCGCAGCACAGGAAGAAAACACCGTAGTGCTTCTTGACCTGGCCGTTCTGAAGCCTGATCGTCTGCGGCGCGAGAACCTTCAGTGGCGCAAAGAAGCCCTTGATACCCTTCTCTGTGTTCCTGCTCTGGCTGATCTGCTCTGGTGGGATATAGGGTAGGCAGAGCTGGACATAGACGGTGGCGATCAGGAACGAGCAGAACGCCGTCTCGAAAGGCTTGCGAATGCCAAAAGTGTCGCCAATCATCCCGCCGGTTAGGAAGCCGATAGCCTGGCCAAGCATGGTGCAGCCCTGGAGCTGACCGAAAACGGCCGTCCGCTGCATCGGCTCAACCACCTCGCTTGCAATGGTGTTTACGAGGACCCTAGCGTGCAGCGACGGTCGGGGATTCAGCAACATGGTCTGGGACACCGATGATGGGCTACTAGGAAGGAGGGGATAAAACTGACAGATACCCGGCAGGACCTCCGAGAATAGTGATAAGCTGGGTTGCTTGGATGGTGATGATCCCGCGCTGTCCACCCAGGATCACGCCGATGATCTGTGTCGCCACACGGATAGCCGGCACGAATACCTGGCATAATAGAGCCGCACGAGGTCCCAGTCTTTTGGACTGCCACGCAGAGACAAACAAGTTTATAGTGCCTACACTTTCGCACAACTTTTTTCAGCAAGGTGTTGTCGTCGACCCATCGGGGTGGGCAACAAAGTACATGTTCCGGGGAGCATGAGGAGATGATGATCATGACTTACCGCAGATGGTGGTGGACATCGCCAAGTAGCTCATCTGGGTGGCGGTGCTGGCCGAGATCTCATTGCGGTTGCAGCGATCACCATCGCCTTGGTACGGTGGGTGGCTGGTGTAGTAAACATCGCACATCATTTGGCGGGTGATGTAGATGATACTAAAATATCAGGGCAGCCATGTATCACATTCCACACATTAGCCTCCTGCTTCCCAGCTGGATCTCAACCTTGGACAAAATCTCTGTCCCAAACAAACCGTCCAATGCAGACAAGGGAAACAAACGGGTGACCGGCGGGCTGTAGATTAGATGGACCAAATAAGTCGGCTAGGATTCGGCGGACTTACGGTACCTGCGTGAATGAAAACGACAGTGTGATGAGGAAGCCCGCCAACAGGACACGGTTGGCGGGACTCCATGATGTCGACGACCATCGCGGCCCCGACTTCTTGTCAGGCTGTCCGATGAGCGGAGTGGTCTCGTCTGAGGGGCGGTTCATTTCCTCTTGGTGTGGCAGGGAGAGGGGGGGAACGAAAGCACCAAGATAGTGCCCAAGGTAGCCAGTGGGGACGGGGAAGTCACTTCACAAAGCAAACTGGGACCAAAAGCCGGGTCCCGGAGCAGCAGGAAACACGGACACCACCACTCAAAAGGACAAGAAAATCAGGGCACGGGGGTCTGGTGGGACTGGACGGCAAAATCGTATATACGAGCAGGGCGAGGCGCCCGCGAGCAGGAAACAAAGGGAAAAAAAGCCACCCGCCGGACTTTAAGTTGCCTGCCGGGGAAGAGTCCAGGCCGGTCCACATACCGAAATCGACCGCCATCGACCCACCCGGAATGGGAGGCCTTAATCCGCTATACCCGCTGTAAATCATGGGGGTTGCTGCAGCCCAGAGCAGGGCTCAGGTCGGCAGCCACCCGATTCACCGCTCAGAGACAAGCAGCGACATCAGTCAGCACAGAGGTCTATTGATGTGTTCTCCTCCCGGAGCAGCTCATTTATCAATGCTTGTACTGACAGACCGCTTCGTTTATAGTGATGGCGGTGATCCCCTCCCGATCGTCGGGCAATTGCCGACACCGGAAAGAAGTCGTGCTGGTGCACGAGGCTGCAGATCATCACACCATCATGGAAGGCATTTGCCCGGGGCTGCCTTAGCACGCTTAGGCGCTGATGTGGGTATCCGACTCGGGCGCACCCTCAACTCACGTCCCTCCCTCTCCACACACAAAAACTCCTGGCTCCGGCACCGGACATCCCTCAAGCAGCCGGTGGCCGACACGCCCCGTCGTGCAGGACCGAGTGGCGCGGCGCAACGTTGCCCTCGAACGGCACCTGCACCAGCACCGTCGACTCGTCGCTCGGGAACTCGGTGAAGTGGCCCCGGAGCGTGCTGACGGACTTGAGGTCGGCCGCGATGACGACCGAAGACGCGAGCGTGCCGGGGACCACGTAGGCTACGCTCTGCTCCGGCGCCGCCGCCGCGCCGCCGCCCACCCCGGGGCTAGACATGGCGCCGACGGGCGCGGGGGCCGGCGAGGTTATGCGGATCATGCCGTTGAGGATTACCGAGAGTCTGGAGGTTATAGTTAGCCGTCTGTCTGGTTCTTTTTTACCCACATATCTAGGTAGTATTTACTCGATTGCTACGTCGAATGCTTCACGCCCGCCCGTTCGGCCATGACGACACAAAAGAAAAAAAAGAAAAGAAGAAAAAAAGTGACATACTGCACAGTCGGCGCCCACGCTTCACCAACCGTTGTCCGCGGCTGGATGATGGACCAGGTCGCCTTGACGCTGTCGCCCAGGTCGTAATTCATGGCCGACATGGCCTCGACCGGCACCGTCTCCAGCTGCCAGCACTCCAGCACCGAGTATCCGCCTCGAGACGAGAGCGCCGTGATGTTTAGTGGAGTGTACGTCGAGGCCATCCCGGCCAGCGATAACAAGACGAGCGAGACGGAGTGAAGCATGGTTGAGGCGGTATGATTACTTATGTGTAGATAGGTAGGTAAGTAGGTAGCTAGGTAGCTCTCCCCAGTTATGCCATGCTCCGATATTTGAAGTTTGGTGCCCGTGCCCGTGAGAACAGGCTAAGCTCAGGTATAGACGATTTATCAACCCGCCCCGATGGCCGTTTGCCTGGGCGGCTGAAGCGGTTGAGCACACGCCGCGGAAGTCCGTTGGCGTGTTCGCACTCCCCACAGACAAGAGTACACGATGCCGATTCTCGACTAAATTAGCCCCGAGAAAAGAAAGAAACCCAAGATAACTCCAAGGCCATGCACTCATTCCCTATCAAAGCAATTGACCTGTCCCACCGCCCCCGGCCTGAAAATGTAATCCGCAAATAACACTGGGTGGGCATTTGCTAAACCAAGCCTTTCACCTCCTGCCCCGTCCCTGACCGCCACCCATCATCCCGCCCATTTGCCTCATCATAGCCTGCATGTCCATCCCACCCGGCATTCCCGGCATGCCGCCGCCGGCACCACCAGCGCCTCCAAGCATCTTCATCAGCGCGCCCATGTCCGGCATGCCGCCTCCGGCGCCTCCCGGGCCGCCGCCCATGCTCTGCAGGCGCTTTTGCATAGCCGCCAGTTGTTGTTGCTTATTCCCACCAGCCATTGCGGACTGGGCGCGCTGCATGTTCTTCATGTTGCCGCCCATCTTCTTAGCCATGCCGGCCATCATGCGCTGCTGTGTAAGCAGGTCCTCGACCTCGCGCACGTGGGTTCCCGACCCCCTGGCCACCCGCGTCAGGCGCGTGGGCTGGTCGATGAAGATCTTGCCGTCGCTATCGAGCTCCTTGTCTGTCATCGAGTCGCAGATGTAGATCATGCGCTTGAGCTTGTTCGTGCCCTCGTCGTCGTCCATCCCTTGCATCATGTTGCTCATGCCGGGGATCATGCCCGCCATCTTGGAAAGCGGACCCATCTTCATGATGTTCTGCAGCTGGTCCCGCAGATCCCGAATCGTGAATATTCCCTCGGTTATGTGCTTAATGGTGTCCTTCTGGTCCAGCTTGAGCGACTGCACGTGCTCAACCAGCCCGGCCATATCACCCATGCCGAGCAGCTTGGAGATAAACTGCTGTGGCGCGAACCGCTCCAGGTCGAGCATGTGCTCTCCCGTGCCGATAAACACTATGGGAGTGTGCGTGGCCGCAACGGCCGAGATTGCGCCACCGCCACTGGCGTGGCCGTCAGTCTTGGTGATGATGATGGCACCAAAGTCTGCTGCCTCCTTAAACGCCTTGGCCTGCGCTTCGGCCTGCTGGCCGATGCTGGCGTCCAGCACCATAATGGTCTCGTCGGGCTTGACTGCAGCTTGGATATCCATCATCTCCTGGAACAATGCCGACTCTTGCCTGTGCCTGCCCGACGTGTCGACGATAATGACCTCAAAGCGCTCCTTTTTGAATTTTTCCACACCGTCGCGCGCGACCACAGCGGGGTCCGTCTCGGTGAGGGAGCCGTAGTAGGGAATCTTGGCCTTGGTCGCATTCTGCTTGAGCTGGTCGAAGGCTCCGGCACGGAAGGTGTCGGCGCAGACAAGGCAGGCGCGGAAGCCCCGGGTCTGGTAATGCCTAGCGAGCTTGGTACATGTCGTCGTCTTTCCGGCGCCCTGAAGACCGACAAACATGATGACGTTGGTCTTGCCCTTCTTCGGCTTGAACGGCTCGGCATGGGGGTCGACAAGGCGGACGAGCTCATCGAATACGGCTTTCTGGATCAGTCGCTTCTTGTTGACGGCAGGGGGCAGTTCTTTAAAGTTTACGGTGCTCTTTATCGACTTGCGGAGCTGGCCGACAAGCCGCACGTTGACGTCGGCCTCGAGCAGGGCCGAACAGATCTCTTTGAGCATGGCATCGAAGGCCTGTGGATTGGAGACGCAGGAGAAATCGTGTTAGCGTGTTTCGCAGAGAGCGCGCGCAGGTTGACGATGCCCCTCGCTGAGCACAGATAAATCGACCCCTGGCGTCTCCCACTTGCCTTCTCGTCGAGATTTGGCGCCCGGGTGAGGTCGGTGACGGCCGCATTGATGCGCCGTCCGAGATCTTGGAGAACCATGATGTGAGGTCGGCCGCGTCGCCGTCGCAATCTCCAGGGTTAGCGGCGTCAGAGTAGGAGTTGGACACCGATTCTGGTGTCGCCGATGTATGCAATTTTGGTGGGGCAATGGAATAGTGAGCCGCCAGGTTGCCAGTCCATTGATCTGGCCCCACATCCTGACAGTTGGTGCTGTCAACGGCTGGCTGATGCGGAGCTACGCGTGCTCCATACACGGGGAAACGACACGATTCCAATTCTCTAGTA
This sequence comes from Magnaporthiopsis rhizophila, assembly GCA_003049465.1. NCBI lineage: Eukaryota > Fungi > Ascomycota > Sordariomycetes > Magnaporthales > Magnaporthaceae > Magnaporthiopsis > Magnaporthiopsis rhizophila. Next base: position 142,807 of record PYSS01000086.1, on the reverse strand, counting down.
CCTCTAACCTGAACCAAAGACTTTCGTCTTGGAACCTGAAAATCACCTATCCTTTGGGGTCATCTTAAAGTGACGATGGCCCAACCCTTCCCGCTCCTCGGTTCTTGCGGTGGGATGTTGCCCTAACGTCACAAAATCGGCCAAGCAATAGTCTCCAGCTCGTCGCGCCGCGTACGAGAGCTTCCGCTGAGCCATCTAGCGGACGGAAGGCGACGCAACGGGGCTGCTAACATCGATTTGATGGGCCTGCTACGGATTTCCATGATAGGAGCTGCACGGACAAGATTGCAAACACGATCCAATTCGTCGCGCCGACAACCCTGCAGCAGTGGGCAAACGCCATCAAAACCTCCATCGAGATGTCACATCTGGAGGATGGCAACGGGTGGAGTCGCGATTGCGCCATGAGAGTTCCTGGCATATTAGCACACCACTTCGGCCTTCACACGCCCGATATTTTCGAAGTTGTAGCCCTTTCCACTTCTCCCATCGAGAAGAAGTGGCGATAATTGCAATAACCAGCGATATCAAAAGGCGAAGGCACACGGCAAGATCCAGGACCACGAGTAGCTCCTCGGCGAGTCGCGATCAAAGCATCGACTATCAAGCGCGCCACAAGCATCAATTGGAGGCAGGCACAGATCAGCTGCGGCTCCCGTCACAGCTTTGGAGAGCTCCTAGCCGTGGATTCAGGCCAGGACGGCGGTGACGGCAGGGGGTTCGCATCGCCTTCTAGTTCCACCGACTGGGCTTGCACATCGCCCCAATCCCTCTCCATGTCAACCCTCTCGACTACATCCACCAAGGGCCGAGGTTGAATTGTGGTCTTCCCTACCTGCTGGCAACTTTCAATCCTCGATCAGCCTCAGCACCACCAAGTCGGTGAAACAATCTGGTCCGAGATAGGGTCCGAATACCGGCGAGCTAAGCAGCCTGCCGAGTTACCCAGTATCTCCTCGTGATTGACTGGGCTTGCTCGCCCCAAAAGACGGAGACTGCCCGATATCCACCACTGCAACCTCCTACGTCCGGCGGTTCCATTCAGGGCGCTGCCCTCTCGCCTAACGATCATTCTATGGTGGCTAGGGCTACTAGGCTAGAGGCACACAATAGCAGAATGCTACATGTGGACTGGGCCAGTTCCCCCCGCTGTGGATGCGGACCCAGTCTCTTTTGGTCAACCGGCTGTTCACCGACTCCGGAACCTTCTTGAAACCATCGAAGGCTCTCAGCCCTACATTCGAAGAACACCTGACCGACCTGCAAAACCGGGCTTGAGGCCCCCATATGCCCAAAGATATCCATTTTGGCCTCTTTTCAGTGGGGGCATGACAATAAGGAATAAGTCGCTCCAAACTCCATCTACGCCATTTTCATTATCGTACATTCTTGCCCAGCCTAGTCGCCCTGCACTACGTACCAAACCGGCCCGCCGGTCCCAAGCGCAGCGAATGCCGCCACGGATCCACGTTGCGAGACGATCTCAATGGGTGCTACAGCTCCGCGGGGTCTCCCCAATTCACCTCGATATCCACCGAGAGTCCGCCGAAACTCGTCAGCCGCAGAGTCAGAGATCGCGAATCACCCTTGCAGTTGAAATCCAGCTCCTCGTTTTCCGGCATCTCGTCGGCTTCCACTGTTCTTCCCTCGTCCTCGAGCTCTTTGGGAACCTCGGCCGTCCGTCTGACAGACACATGCCCTGATTTCACGCCTAGGCAGTCGAAGAGCAGGGAGAGCGCGCCGAGTTGCAACTCAAAAATGGGCGAACCGATGCCCATGTGGTGCTCGTAAGGAAGATCGTCCCGCTCCAGATGTAAGCACGAGACGATGCTGTTGATGCTGTTGATGCTGTTGACGCTGTTGACGCTGTTGACGCTCTCTTTGGGCCCTGGCGCCATGCCCTCACGCCCCGATTTGATGCTCTCTGCGGGTTGCACGCGGATTTCTGGGATCTGAAACTGCACGACAGTTGCACGCTCCTCGCAGGCCTCGCCGATGGTTGCATTTGACGAATAGGCTGAAGAAACAACCGAGCCCTCCCGTGCGCGGCTCTCCTCCCCGACCCCCTGCGCGACATCTTCGACGGGATTCCTGCCACCACACAAGCTGGTTTGCTGCTGAAATGCCGGCTGTCCCTCACTGGGTCTGTCCAGCGTGGCGACCGATGAGGCTGAAGACGAAGAGGCGACGGAGGCGGCCTTGGGGTGATCACACCCCTCAACTCTCGACTCGATGGTTTGGATAGGGGCCACGCTGCTTGCGATGCTCTTCGCTGGCTGGGCACCCGCTTGTTGCCCATTCGGCTCGCACATGGTTAATGTCGACGAGTTCGAGGATGATAGTACGACGTGTGCCTGCGGGTCTTGGACCGTCATCGTCACCTGGCTGAGCGTCGCAGGGTCCGACAGCATCGACTCCGGGCGGCTTTCCGGAGCGAAATTCCCGTTCTTGTGCTTCTTGAGGCGAATGCGCCGAAGCATGGCCTCCATCTCGGCTATCATGGCGTCGATCGTCTTCATGATGGTGTCGTTCTTTCCAGCAGGCAGACGTATGCGGGGGATGGTCCACCGCTCGTAAAACCGGCCGTGGGTGTTTGAGACGACGTATGTGCCCAGGTTCTTAATGAGCAGATGGCAGAGGAAGCACGCGGACTTGCTGCAGCCGATTGCTCTGGGCGGCGGCGATGTGGTGCTTTTCTCCTCCTTCCGCGCATACCCCATGATCAGCTGCACCTCGGCGTGGACGTGGCATGTCTTTTGTGCGCCACGTGGCTGCCAGGACCCGTAGTGCTCGCAGCGAACAACGGAGATGCTCCTCAGCAGCGGCCTGTATCGCGGCCTGCGCCCAATCTTCTCGAGGTCTCCGCACAGCACATCCACATGATAGCGTGCCAGCTTCTCTACATCATTGCGAACCCTTGGTGGCAGCGCACTACTCCGGGACGATCCGGCGAGATGGTCTCCCCACTCACTAGTCGCCGAGACCAGGCGCGCTTGCTCCACCACCCTCATTGGATCGTCCCGGTCATGCTTGGCCAGGCCCAGCCAATGGGCAGCTTGGGCCGCCAGCTGCTTAGGGCCACCGCCAAGCTTGCGGTTAGGCTCCCCGCGTTGCTGCCCACGGCGCTCTCGCTCGCGGATCCGCTTCTTAGACAAAGCCAGAACTTGCCTGGACACGTCGCCCAGGAAGGTCTCTCGTGAGATGTCTGCCCAAAGGGATAAACCAATTTTTCTAGTCAGCGGAAAATTCCACCAGGCCACGACAAGAGAGAAAACGGCAGCCAACCAACCAACCATCCCCACCCCGCCTGCTCTCTGCGCGTCCACGTACCCTGGCGCGAGTATCGGCTTAGGCTGTCCATGATGGCCTGCAGCCCATCGACCGTCTTCTGCGGCGGATTCTCGTTGCTGGCTAGGCGAGCAACGAGCCCGCCCTCGGTCTCCTCCAGGCACACGGCCGACACCGAGCACGCGCCGCCGATGTTATGCGCCAGAAACGCCAGGTGATTGGCGAGCTTGAGCTCGTGGCCCAGGCTCAGCGTGTGGTCCGCGTCGTCGGTGTCGTGCGAGGGCCGCGGGTAGTGTATCTCGTCCCATTGCGTGTCTGCGAGCTCAGAGGATAGCCGGTGGAATTTCTCCTCCACTTCGGGTGATCTCCAGATTGTCGAGGACATTGTTGCCGCCTAGGTAGGTACCGACATTGCAGGCCGCGGTACTGATCGAGCCTGGTTTATTTCGCAATGAAAAACGGCTGGCAGTTCATTATATACACACTCAATTCCGATTCTTATAAACCGACAACGACCAAACTTCCATCCCTCCTTACACGCAAATGTGAACGTGGCTGCCGACGGTCCGCCCCCTCAGCGTTTGTCGTGGCTGCTCGGCCTCCCGCGTCGGCAGGCGACGTCAGAACAGGCAAATAGAACGCTGCATTACATGGTTTGCTACGCAAGCTTCCGCCAATCTAGCCGAGTTACCACGCCATCCATCCAGATGCGGAAGGTAAGGCTGTAGACGGTCGGCTCCCCGCTTTCCGCCGGGTCGTATCCTCAATCTCTCGAGACTTTGGTATGGATGGGAGGGCTATGATTGGAGATGTTGGGATACAACCCAGCCACCTATTGCTCCCGTCACTCGCCCCAAAGCAACATCCCGTGCCATGGCCGCCCGTATTATCTCCCGCGCTCTCTAGCGTCCGGTCTAACCAGCCAGCCAGTCACCCCTTCTGCTTCCACGACATCATCAACCGGCAGCAATCCCCACGATCCCGGGGACAAAGAGCGCATCCGCGCCGTGCTCCTCAAATAGCCCGTTACCGTCGACGAACTAAACCGCGCGCGATGACGAACCGGCGCGTGTCGTGCCAGTCCGATTCCAGGTGGGGCGAGACGTCAAGCGTCACGACGCGCTCGAGGCCCATGGAACAAACGACCACGGTCCTGGCGTGTTCGGCGTCAATGGCGCTGCTGTTGATGCCCACCCTCCGCAGGATCTGGGCTGCGCCTCAGCGGGGGATGCACATGTAGTGTCTGTACGTGATGTCGCTGGCAGGCATCCAGGGGACCTGATCGGACTTGGGCAGGCAGAATTAGGGAGACGGGTGTCCTTTTTTTTCCTTCATTTCGTGAAACGATCCTCTTTCGTCGGTGGAAGGGCATCGTCGCTCTGAACATGCCACGGGCCGTGGTTTCTTTGCTACTTGCACTCCATAACCGACGCCGGTAGTGCAAGACAAGATAGCATCTTCAAACGGCACACCGCTCGCCAGGGCTCTTCAGAGCCGACAAGCTCAATGGTGGTCAAGAGGATGTGTGCTCGATGCTGCAGCAGGCACGTCGACAGCGTCAGCTTCACCGCCGCCTGTCGCCCGGCCTATGAGCACATGTCCCGGGTCCAAAAAAAAAAAAGATGGCGTCGGCCATGACAGGCCATATCCCGTCGTCGTCGTAGCGCCCCAGGCAACACTTTGACGCTGCCTATGAGGATACCTCGGAAGCCCCAGCCTGTTGCATGCTCGATGTCAACCCCGCCGTGGACCTCGAGATCCCCGGGGCATGGGTCCGATCGACATGGCCTTGCTTGGGATGGGATGGGGGGGAGCAGCAGGTTTGGCATGGCGCTGCCAGGTCCAATGTGCGTTAGTCAACATGGTCTTTTTTGTTTTCCATTACAGTCTTGATATTTGCTGCCCAGCACCCAAAGCGCGAGGAGCCCGTCGTCCACACTTATTGTCGCAAAGGAACAGGTCAACACCGGGGATCTACGGGCAGGGCAGGGTATCGGGACCCCGTGCGCGTTAGAGACCCTCGTCCGGCCCCGGCCAGCACGCAGACGCACCGACCGAGGCCGACAAGTGCCCGATACCTTTACAGCACACCTGTACACATAAAGCCAGAGGGTCCCCTACCGCCGAACGGTGTCTCCCACTAGTCCCCCCAGAGACAGAGGCCGAGCGGTTCAGTCTACTATGTGTGCCTCTACTTTGCAAGGCTTATTCTTGCCGTGGCAGCATCATGTGGCAAAGCAAGAAAGTAGGGCCTTGTGTCACTGCCACAAACTGCCGGTACGGTCACCGGCTCCCTGTGGAAAGCTGTTTTCGCTTCGAATATTAAACCGCCGCTACGCCGTGAGGCTGAGTCCCGAGTCGCCCGACGTGACCACCCTGCATGGACATGGTATTGGCATCAGCCGTTAGCGCCATCGTTGGCGTCGTGACGCTACCTTCCCAAAGCGAGCTGGTGGAGTTATCCCCCATGAACCTAGATCGTGGCCGCTTGCGATCTTATTTCCAGATGCGTGCGCAGGTTGCAGCGAGCCTTGTCCATACTATGACCGTTAGCATTGGCCCAGTCAGAATTCACAAATTCACCCTCAACAAAGAAAGGCAAAATAAAAGTAGTAAACGAAACGAGAATGATTTTCTTCTTTCACCTTTGTCATCTCGCTTCCGTCCTTGCCCAGAGGTCATGAAAATTCTCGGAAATTAGAAGTTAAAACCCAGGCTCCCCAGCCAGCCCACCGTTGACCATATGTGTTACCGTTAGTAGGCCGGAGTGGTGATTCTGCCCCTGATGCCAAAGCAAGCCAGGACGCCATCACGGTCGACGTAGATGTGCTCGTCTACAGAGTCGGTGGGAGTCAGTAATCTACACGCCATATTAAAGGGAGTAGGGGTATATAGGAATACTGGCTACTTACTGAGGTCGATAAAGCCACTGTCGATCCAGTTGCCGAAGCCGTCGTTGCACGTACAGGCAATGTAGGGGGACAGGAGCTCCGCGTGCCGGCAGGCTGTGCAGCTCTGCATTGCGCCTCCGCTGTTTCACGTTTGTCATCTGTCAGCAAGGGTCTGTCTGTCTCATCATTCCGTAGGGAGAAGGAGTAAGCGTGGAAAAAAAAAGATGTTACATACTGGCTCTGCCAGGTCAGCTTCCCATTGACGTTAGCAAGGCAGTTGCTGAGCTCGAGCGAACTCCCCGGGCCCGCAAACTGGGTCATCTCGGGCGGATTACACCAGATCGACTCCAGTGCGTCGTCAAAGTACTTATTCCGCTCGGGTGTGCCGCGGTATCGCCAGCTGGAGAGGCCCTGCATGACGCAGCTGCCGTTGTTGTTGTAACCTCCGTCTTCGAGCGGCGGCTTTTCGATTGCGAGCGCCGTGGTGCCCGACGCGATGGTCAGGACTGCGAGTGAGATGATTGTGAGCTTCATATCCCGAGGGGTTTTCAGTATGGGGTAACGCCTGCGTTACTGATATCTGTGCGGTTAGATGAGTGTTTTTTTTTTTTTTTTTTTTTTTTTTTTTTTTTTTTTTTTTGAGGNTTTTTTTTTTTTTTTTTTTTTTTTTTTTTATGTTTTTTTTTTTTTTTTTTTTTTTTTTTTTTTTTTTTTTTTTGAGGTGAATAGCTTCCTGAGCTGTTCGTTAATGAAGTAGCAGTTCCCAGACAAAAAAAGAAAAGGCATTGGGGTGGTGATATGTATATGATTAAAACGGTCCGTCAATCGTGAGTCTATGCGAACAATGAGGTGTGGGCCANGCGATGGGCAGTATGGGTGGGTGGTATCACGTAGCATTCGCCAAAACCCAACCCGAGGGTTCCCGAAAACCCAAGGTTATTGTTTTCTTATTTCAAATATCTCCTCTGGTGGCAAATTGTGGCAAAGGTATTTTTATTAACAAAAAAAAAAAAAAAAAAAAAAAAAAAAAAAAAAAAACAATGAAAACTCGCCATTGGTAATTACAATGGAACCAAAGGCCGAATCCGACTTGTTTGTTAGCGAGAGTCCCGTGATTTATTTTGTAGAACAATACAGGCAGGTAGCATTGGAAGAAGCCACAGAGCTGTGACAAAGGGATTTGGAGCCCCGCCGGCGTCCCCACCAGTCTGGGCATTCCCCAGATGTCTCGTGGCTAGGGCCGATTATCGGTACCAGGGTCCGTCAAGGTGTGGTGGCACTTCCAACAGGGATGTTGCTTCCATCCGCGCACGAGCCCCCGCCGGACATTTTACCCGAGGATGGCACTCGGATCAGTTTCACGACCGGCCGACGACTTGGTTTCCCAACTCGGTATCCATTTCACTAGCCCCGGGGTTTCCGCCCACTCGGCACGCGTGATGTGCCGGGGGGGGGGCCTTTTGATGAAGCCGCAGCTGTCCAACACATTTTTTTTTTCTCCGGCCCTGGAGCCAATCGCTTCGCGCGTTGCGGCTTTTGGCGGTGGGGCGCTGCTTGCTGCTTGCCGTTTCTGTTCGAGCTCACTTCGCTGTCACGGAAGACCAAGAGAAGTTGATGCAGCCAGATGCTGGGCAGTAGTCAGTGATGGCTGCTCGATGTCATTTCCGAGCCCTTGGGGAGGGATGTGGCGCCGACCGCTGGGTTCGCGCGCTTTTCGAGACCGACCATCGTGGCCAGGTCGATTTATTGGTCAGGTATATAAGTAGGGATGTAGGTACGTAAGTAGGCAGCCAATCTTGGGGCGTAGATGTTTATGTATCGGCCTGTAAGAGCTTGGGGTTATCTGGACCTCCATACCGACCTTACCTACCTTGCCCACATTACCAACCTTCCAGCCAGGTCCTAATACAAAGACCTTGCGCGAAGTCCCGCCCACTAGGATCGGCTCAGATACGGACAGCCCCCAGGACTAAGATGGCGGAAAAGCGGGAACAGACGCCGCCGCAAGGGGTCTACGTCCTCATGCTATCGCACGCCCTCACCGGCCACATCACGCACTTCTTGAGAATAGGGAGGTTCCTCCTCGGCCGCGGCTGGCCCATCGGCCTTCTCGGCTCCACGTCGCACCGCGCCCGCATCGAGGCGGCCGGCATCGAGTTCTTCCAGCTGCGCGGCCTCGCAGACCTCGACGAGGACAAGCTCTTCTGCCGCGGCGATGCGGGGCCCGACTACGCCGCGCTGCCGGCGCACGAGCGCAACTTCGCCGACACCACGGCACAGTGCTTCGACACCATCCCGGACCAGTGGGGAAGCATCAAGGAGACCCTTGCGGCGCTGCACGCGCGGGGCGGCAGCGTCCGCAAGGTCGTTGTCGTCTGCGACCCCTTCGTGTACGGCTACCTGCCGCTCAAGCACGGCGCGCCCTTACCCGACGGCGTGGCGGAGCCGCGGTCGCTGTGTGTCTCGGTATGCCCACCACTGATCCGCGGCGCCGGCAAGGTGCCCTTCGGCTTCCCGTTCCCCTACGACCCGAGCCCGGCCGGCGCCGCGATGGCCGAGGCGCTGTGGCAGCGCTGGGCCGCCATTTCGGCGCCCCTAACCGCGGTGCTGGACCGCAAGATCCTCGAGGCCGGCGCCGTCACGGGCATGGGCGACAAGGTGCTGTTTACGGGCCACAGCTACGTCGTCCACGAAGCCATCCTGCACATCGGCGTTCCCAGCTTCGAGTACCCGCGCGACGACTGGCCGGCCGGGTTCAAGTTTGCAGGCGTCTTCCCGCCCGAGGAGAAGGAGGACAACGGTGATGACGAGACGGCGCACGTACCGTGGTGGGGCGAGTTCGTGACCAACGCGGCCTTACCCAGGGACGACCCGGCAAGGAAGCGGGTGATTCTGGCGACGCAGGGCACGGTGCAGACGGACCTCACGGAGCTGGTGGTGCCGACGCTGCGGGCGGCTGCCGAGCTGCCGGACTGCATCTTCGTCGCCATCCTCTGCCGCAAGGGCGCCACGCTGCCCGACGGCACCGAGGCGCCGGCCAATGCGCGGATTGTCGACTACCTCAGGTACGGCGCGGTGCTGCCGTACGTGGACGTGTGGGTCCAGAACGCGGGCTACGGCGCCGTGATGCAGGCCATCGCCGCGGGGATTCCGGTGGTGGCGGCCGGCGAGGGCCAGGACAAGTCCGAGAACGGGAGGAGGATCGCGTGGTCCGGCATCGGCGTGGACCTAGCGACGGAGCGGCCGTCGGCGGAGCAGGTGAAGAAGGGAGTGCTCGATGTGCTGACCGAGACCAAGTACAGGGACAGGGTGCTCGCGATGCAGAAGGAGGCCGCGGGATTCTCCCTTGCCGACCTCGTCGACAGCGAGGTGCGGAATCTGGCGACAGACCGGGCCTGAGCGGGAGACGGCCAGGACCATGTACTGTATTTGGGAGGGGCTAGGTAGTGGTGCTGACTAGACCCCTCCATTCGACAAGGATGATATAATCTAGGGAGTTCCCTTCAGATGATACAGAGTGACCGAGTTCCCCCAGACGAAGCCGTGAAAACAGGCCATCCCAGTCCCGCACGGCAGTAACCCAACGATTCAAGTTTGGACACTCCGCCTGCCGCCAAGCAAACGCTGTTGACGCAGTGGCAAAAGTATATGCACGTCGGGGCGGGAATTGGATTGAGGGGTACCTAGGACGTCGGTAGGCCAGCGCTGCATGGCGTCATTTCCGCGGGCGCCGCCTTGCCAGGTCCCCTGAAGTGGGGGTGGTCGATAAATTGATGGTTGGCCCAGCACACCGCCTCCCCAATGCCCCCCAGTTGTTGGTCACACTCCGGTATAGTTCGTCGACGGCGGGACGACAACGCAGGTCGAAAGTGCCCGTATTCTAAGGTCTATATAAGCTGCGGGAACCGGGCCGTTCAGTTGAGTTCGCGTGTAGTTTATGCAAGCCTGCAGCTTGTTTCTGGTGAGCGAGAAAGCATTCAAGAAAGATCACACATGAGGCCCGGTCCTAAAATCAAAACAGCAGCCATGGCGCTCCTTCGAATCGGCTATGTCCCGGAGCATTTCTCCACCCCGCTATACTTCGCCAAGAAACATTTTGGCCTCGAGGCCGAGCTGATCCCGTTCCCGTCTGGAACCGGTCATATGATCACGGCCATCAGGGCGGGCGAGATCGACGTCAGCATCGGCCTCACCGAGGGATTCATTGCTGGTCTCGGCAAGGAGGATGTCCCCGGGGACGGCGGCTACCGCATCGTGGGGACGTATGTTGAGACGCCGCTGTGTACGTTTCTTCTTTAGCTCGAGGTTAATTGTCTGGGTACACACTCAGCATTGCTAACACCAAGCCCCGACATTTTCTATCTGTAGTATGGGCAATCTCGACGGGCGCTAAAAGACCCGAGATCGACTCGGTAGCGTCGCTGAAGGGCGGCAAGATCGGCGTGTCGCGTATCGGATCGGGCAGCTACGTGATGGGCTTCGTGCTCGCCGACCAGCAGGGCTGGCTCGAGGGCGGCGCCAAGCCGTACTCGGACACGGTGGTGCTCAACACGTTCGACAAGCTGCGGGGCGCCGTCAACTCGGGCGAGGCCGACTTCTTCATGTGGGAGCACTTCACGTCCAAGCGCTACTACGACTCGGGCGAGATCCGGCGCGTTGGCGAGATCTACACGCCCTGGAGCAGCTGGAAGATCGTGGCGTCGACGGCGCTGCCCAAGCAGGGGGACGGCAGGGTCGCGGACCTGCTGGTCAAGCTGGACCAGGGCATCAAGCACTTCAACGAGAACAAGGAGGAGGCGGTCAAGTACATCAGCACGGAGCTGGACTACTCCGAGGCGGACGCGCGGGCGTGGCTGGAGACGGTCCGGTTCCCGACAAAGACGGCAAACGTCAGCCTGGCCACGGTCCAGAGCTGCGTGAACATCCTGCGCAAGGCCGGGGTGCTGGTGCAAGGGAAGGGCATGGAGGCGGACAAGATGTTGGCCACGCTGCCGTAAGCCGTTTGTCAGGGTTCTTTACCCGCTTGCTCGGCTGCAGTCGGCATATACATATACGGCACATACGTTGCATTCACCGCATTTGGTAATCGCTTGCCTGCCAATGGCCGTCCTCGAGCTGAGCTCAGCCCACATCAGACCCTTCGGGGGACACGACAGGCGGTAATTGGCCAATAGGATAGTGTTCCAGCTGTTTTTGGTTGTCGTCATGGCAGGTTTTATTTTGGCCCGTTGTCGCCTGATTGGTTCATCACGAGGGGAGGGAGCCTAATAGAACTAGAAAAGGGAACAAGAAGAGGCCCGTTTGCGTGGATTTTACACCCGTGTGTGGTTACACGGTCATGGGGGCTCATCAAGGTAGCACCGATTGGTTTCCGTTCGTCTCTCCTCGTCGAGTCCCGATCTCGAGTCCAGACCTGGTGCGAGTCGACCCGACCGAGGACTTGCAGGACGTCGCACACGTGTGCCGTTTCTGGTGGACTCGGGAGGATTGAGCCGCAGCAGCCGGCCCGGCTGATTTGCAGATGCATTGAAAACTTTGCGCGCAGTCCAAGGCAGCGCGCTGGTCTTGACTCCTCAGCGATACCACGGCAGAGATGAGGCGCTCCACAAGCACTGACAGCGTCCCCTGTCGCAAGCAGCTGAGACCTGAGCAAGTGATTCACCAGCTGGACGGTTCGGCTGGGGCTGCTGTGGGGCAGAACCAGGGAAGCAGACCCGAAAAACCATGGCCATTTATCACATAAGCTCCAGGCTAGAGAGGACCCTTGCGGCCTGCCCGCACCCATTTTCAGCCAACTCCATCAACGACGTCGACCCCGACCGAGCTGGAGGGCCTCCCAATCCACTCACCTGCTTCACTGTCATTCGTACAATGCAGATTGCATACCATATTCTGCATGCCCTCCACCCACCCACCCTTTGCCTGGTTTGCACCTCGCCCTGCTGCCTGGAAAAAATGCCTTTGCTACGTGCCTCGGTAGAGCAGAGCACCTGCGTCAGACGGAGGAGATGCTGACCAATAAACCAACCTGACCGACCGCCCAGAGGGACCCGTCACTGTCATCCCGTATAATCATTGCCCTGCTCCACCGCCCGTGAAAAGGCGGGCGTCGCCATGCCCAGGGTGGGTCAACGGTGATCTGCCGCGCCTTTTGCCTTACGGAAGATTCGAGACTTGGCGCCTTCCTGGAACGTCGTCAAACCGTATGTAATCACCATTGTATCGGGCCGGCAAGGAAGGCTGAGACCTGCGAACTCCAGACAAACGGTCACAATGCTCCGCCCCCTGGAGACCAATGACCACAGGCTCCGCCATCCTTCCCTCTCGTGTAGATGGGTCTGGGGCCAATAGTGTATGTACGCCATCCCGAAAGGTACGTATAGCGCCACTTGCGTGCTGCTGCCCCCAGCGCCTGCCCTTCAGCCATCAAGGCTAGGTGGGTAGGTAGCCGGCAGTCTCGACCCGGACGGTGATATACTAAAACATTGGCTGGATCCAGGGCCCTGACCCCATATTTCCGTCCCCGGCGCCCCTCACCTCCTCCGCAGAGGTCCAGTCCGTGCCTGCCTTGGCCAGCGTGCCGTCGAGTTGACGGACCCATCCAGATCGTCCCTCTCTGACTGCGTTCGCTCCTGCCTGGCGTACGGGCTCGCCGAGAGCCCGATATGTCGGGCGCGCTTGTCCGTCTTGGGCAACACCACAGCCCCGATCCGTGCTGGTTGCGCGATCCGCAACGGCTGGAACGGCTGGGCGTGCCCTCGCAGACCCAGGGATCCAGAACCAGCGTCGTATCGGGACCCGTCAGTCGGGAGGGGTGTGACAGGGGACCGCAATATTCCGTCATGTCCACTGCTGCTGTGCTTGCCTGTTGCGGTCTCTTTGTGCCTGCCAACCGGCGGTTAGTCGCCCTATTGGGGACTCCGCCCGGTGACCCTTCTCGTTAGACCACATGTCACATCTCCAAGCCTGGCTGCCTCAACGCCCGCATGTGCCTTCTTGCAGCGAGTGCGGCGCAGCCGGGCAGGCTGTCACTACTTGGGTGGTGCGCGACCTATGACGGCTGTATGGAGCTCTGGAACCAACATCCCCTGCCTGCATCTCGGCGCTTACCGCCGTGCCCGCGACTGAATACGGGGCGCCCTTCTGAGTCTGCGCGGAAGGAGGGACAGCGTCGGCATACATATACCGCCACCTCTCGCCGCTCTGATCTCTGCCCCTCGACGCTGGTTTGTCTTTTTCCATCTACGTGCCCACTTGCTTTCCCTAACCTCCCAGATACCCCATCCTCCTCTGGATACCGCCTATATCCAATATCTATACCAGTCCCCTCTTTTTACGCTACCATCACCAGCACACTTAGCCACTGGGTGACTAGACCCCTCGTCAAGGAGTAATAATACATAATATCATTCTGCCACCGCCAGCATGGCTGACAACACCCACTCCAGCAACCCTGGCCTGCTTTCCAGGCTAGGCGATCTGCTGCAACACGTTTTCGGAAACCAGAAGGCTCCGACCGTGTACGCCAACGCGCCCGGCAACAGTGCCAAGACGGTGCCCACAGGCCTTGCCGACGACCTCGAGAAGCTGGGCTTCAAGGACATCGACACACTGCTCATCTTCCTGAACTCGGCCGTCAAAGGCGTCACCGATGACAAGAAGTTCCTCCTCGAGAGGCTTATCCAGCTCCTCGCAAAGCTGCCGCCCGCCTCCAGAGAAGGCAAGAAGCTCACCGATGGCCTGGTCAACGATCTCTGGGATAGTCTTGATCATCCCCCTGTGTCCTTGCTGGGGAAGAAGTTCAGGTTTGTAACTCCCGCCGCCGACCCCTCAACTTGGCCTTGGCTTTATCCCACGCGCCTAGCTGGGCCCCTGCTGACAGCATTGCTATTCACTCCTCCAGCTTCCGAGAGCCCGATGGATCGAACAACAACATCCACAACCCGACGCTCGGGGCCGCCAACACGCCGTACGCGCGGTCAACAAAGCCGCTCGTCTACCAGAACCCCAACCCTCCCGACCCGATCACCATCTTTGACACTCTGATGGCGCGGGATCCGGCCAAGTTCAGGCCTCATCCGAACAAGATTTCCAGCATGATGTTCTACCTGGCCAGTATCATCACTCACGACATCTTTCAGACGGTACGTGGAAACTCTGGCTGTTTTACCCGCGCTGAATCGATGCCGGAACCTCTGCTGACTTACTTGCCCGAAAATAGTCACCTAGAGATTACAACATCAACCTCACCTCGTCTTACCTGGACCTCTCGCCGCTCTATGGCCGGAACCGCGATGAGCAGATGGCGGTCAGGACCGGCAAGGACGGCCTGCTCAAGCCGGACTCCTTCAGCTCGAAGCGAGTACTGGGCTTCCCGCCAGGTGTAGGCGCGTTCCTCATCATGTTCAACCGCTTCCACAACTATGTGGTGACGCAGCTTGCAAAGTAAGTACTCTGTCTCTCTCGTCCCCGCCGAGCTTCGTTTTCCACCGCCGCCTCGTCTAACCATGGGCTGCTTTTAGGATCAACGAGGGCGGTCGCTTCAAGCAACCAACCACCAAGGATGACAAGGCCGGCTGGGAGGAGTATGACAACAACCTCTTCCAGACGGGCCGGCTCATCACATGCGGACTCTACATCAACATCGTTCTGGGCGACTATGTCCGGACCATCCTCAATCTCAACAGGGCCGACACAACCTGGAACCTTGACCCTCGCACCAAGGAAGGCAAAAGCCTCCTGAGCAAGCCCACCCCCGAGGCGGTCGGAAACCAAGTCTCGGCCGAGTTCAACCTCATTTACCGCTGGCACTGCACCATCTCAGAGCGCGACGACAAGTGGACGACGGATGCGATGCGGAAGGCCCTGGATGGTAAGGACCCGGCGACCGCCAAGATGGAGGACGTGATGCGCGCGCTGGGCATGTTCGAGAAGAACATCCCCGACGAGCCCGAGAAGCGCACCCTGGCCGGCCTCACGCGCCAGGCCGATGGAGCCTTTGACGACAACGATCTTGTTAAGATTCTTCAGGAGTCGATCGAGGATGTTGCCGGCGCGTTTGGCCCCAACCACATCCCCGCATGCATGAGAGCCATCGAGATCCTCGGCGTGAAGCAATCCCGGACGTGGAACGTGGCGACGCTGAACGAGTTCCGCCAGTTCATCGGGCTCACTCCCCATGAAACCTTTGAGCAGATCAACCCTGATCCCAGGATCTGCAAGATCCTGGCACAGCTGTACGACTCGCCAGATGCCGTCGAGCTGTACCCCGGGGTCGTGTCAGAGGCTCCCAAGCCCCCCATGAGCCCGGGCAGCGGCCTCTGCCCGCCCTATACGACCAGCCGCGCCATCCTGTCGGACGCTGTGGCTCTGGTACGTGGGGACCGGTTCTACACGGTGGATTGGACCCCCCGGAACATCACCAACTGGGGCTTTAACGAGGCCAGTACCGACATGAACATTAACTGGGGCCATGTCGCCTACAAGCTGTTCTTCCGCGCCTTCCCCAACCACTTCTTGCCCAACAGCGTGTACGCACACTTCCCCTTCGTGGTGCCCCCGGAGAACAAGCTCATACTCGAGTCTCTCGGCGCCGCGGATAAGTACTCGTGGGAGCCGCCCAAGGCCCGGGCTCCCCTCCAGTTCATCCGGTCGCACAAGGCCGTGCGCGAGGTGCTCTCGAACCAGAAGGACTACAAGGTGACCTGGGGCCCAGCGATCAAGATGCTGGGCGGTATCCCGGCCACTTCGTTTGCGCTGGCCGGCGACGGGGCGGCCAATACCGCGAGTAGGCGTCACGTCATTGCCGCCCTGACTGCGCCCGGACAGTGGCGCGAGGAGGTCCGAAGGTTCTACGAGACGACGACGCGAAACCTGCTCCGGCGGCACGGCGCGCCTATTCGCGCCGTTGGTGCTGGATCACGCACCCACGAGGTGGACGTGATCCGGGACGTCATCGGGCTTGCTCACGCGCGCTTCATGGGCGCTCTCTTCTCTCTCCCGATAAAGGAGGAAGGCAAGGAAGGGGGCGTCTACGGCGAGCACGAGCTCTACCGCTCGCTGGTCACCATCTTCTCGGCCATCTTTTGGGACTCGGACGTCTGCAACTCGCTGAAGCTGCACGAGGCCTCCAAGGCGGCCGCGGACAAGATGGGCGCGTTGATCGTGGATCACATACGGCAGATGCAGGCTGGTGCCGGCGTCCTTGGCGCGCTCGGGAAGCTTAAGGGTCTGGTCGCCGGCAACAGCGTCCACGCGAACGGGAACGGCGTCCACGCGAACGGTAACGGCGTCCACGCGAACGGTAACGGCGTGTCGCACGCACCTCCCAGCCTGAGGAGCTTTGGCGACCAGCTGCTCCAGCGCATGCTGAGCCAGGACGGAAGGTCGATCGAGGAGGCCGTCCACGGCACCATCCTGCCGGTCGTCATGGCCGGTACCGCCAACCAGACGCAGCTGCTGGCGCAGTGCCTCGACTACTACCTCGGTGCCGGCCAAGAGCACCTTCCGGAGATGAAGCGGTTGGCTATGCTGAACACGAGCGAGGCCGATGAGACGTTGCTCAAGTAGTAAGTTATATGACCTTGCATTAGATGCACTGACACTTGCGCTCCGATGGCTAACTCCTACTGTCAAAATCACAGCACCATGGAGGGCTGCCGGATCCGCGGCTGCGTGGCCCTGTACCGCGCCGTGGTCACGGACCAGACGGTGGTCGACACGATCCCGTGCGTCCCGGACCCTCAAGACCCGACCTTTTCGCGACCGGTCCCCAACCCTCAGTCCGAGTCGTCGACCCGCACGATCAACCTGGCCCGCGGCAGCCGCGTTCTCGTGGACCTGACGACGGCGTCGCACGACCCGGCGGCGTTCCCGGACCCCGAGAAGGTGCGTCTCGACCGGCCGCTCGAGTCGTACGTGCACTTTGGGCTCGGTCCGCATAGGTGCGCGGGCGAGCCCTTCTCGCAGGTCGCCCTCTCGTCGGTCATGAAGGTGCTGCTGCAGCTCGACGGGCTCAGGCGCGCCCAGGGGCCGCGCGGCGAGATCAGGAGCTACCCGGCCTCGCAGTGGCCCGGACAGGCGGGCAGGCCGCCCCGCGACCCGGCCTGGTCGGGCCTCCGCACTTTTACGTCGGCGGACCAGAGCGCGTTTTCGCCGCTGGCTAGCACCATGAAGATTAATTGGGAGGAGTGAGTTGGGCGCACGTTTGACCTGTTTGGAGGTAGCTTCTGTTTTCTTGCTTGTTTTTTTTTTCTTCCTACGTAGCCCGTGTCTGTTAAATCTGTATCTGGAGTATGAAAATGGGCTTTCTTATCATCAAGTTATTCCTTTGTGGCTACATGGAGGATGTTGGCCCCTAGACAACCTGCCTGGTTTAACCAGTGATGGAATGAGGGCATGCAAAACAAAAGAATCTTTTCCTGATCCTCAATCTAGAGGCTGTTTCACAGAATAACAAGCTTTGGGCAGGGGTAGGGCATCTACCTGATCCCCGAGAGCGGACCCCCGCGGATGAAAACAACGAAACCTAAAGCTGTCCAAGGTCCAGTAAACGACATGGCTTCTCCCTGTAGCGCTGCACTAAGAGCCCAGTGCGGGCGTTCGATAGAGCTCCCGGCCCGTGCAAGCAAGGGCCATGACTTGTGGGGGACATTAAAAAAAAAACCAAGAAGCGATGCCGAGGAGAAAGAGATGTCATACTGAATAACTACCCGACAGATCGGAGATCGGAACGCACATCGTCGCCGATCCCTCAAAACCTCAATCATACCCGCCCCGCCCGCGTAAAAAACGAGACGCTTGCCAGGAGTCCTACACCAGTCTCCTAAAAGTGCATAACTCAATGATTTTAATCTCCAACAAAACAATATATATTACGAAAAAGAAAATACTCATTTAAATCCTAATTTAGGCTATTCTAACTAGTTCTCTTTTTTTTTGGTTTTATTTGGATATCGTTTTTCGTGTTGGCTGCAACTGCATCGGTAGCGAACAATGAAGCGTCTCAACCCTGATGCGATCGGGGTGGTATCGTCGCGCGGGGAACCTGAGTCGAGGGTCGGACGCCAAGAGAAGACGATCCAACCTCGCACCAACAACCCCAAGGGAGGGGTCGGCTCACGGCAGCCATCATCCCAACACAATAAAAAAGCCAAAAATGAACGGTGTTTGTTCCGACCGGTCGTACATTCCATCTTTGTCTCACCTTTATTGTCCCCATCCATGAGCCTCATCTTGGCACACAGACATTCGATGCAGGGGCCCGCCGTTGTTCGCGCTCTTTTACCCTATTCTCGTGACGTCAACATGCATGCGGGCATGGGCGTAGCGCCGTAAGCTTTCAGCCCGCTGCCCGTCTGCCCGCATGTTCAGCGGGCATCTGACCAGGAGAGCTGAGCTGGCAGCGCCCGACTTTTGTGGACTCGACCCTCTCCAACTCTCCCTTTTCATCCTTAACCAAAATCTTTTTTTTTTTCCTGTTGGGCTCCCGTTTTTCTTGGCGGGAGCAGAAAAGGAACAGCAAAAAGTGGCCAAGCAAACGATCGGGAAAGCAACGCTCCAGCAGGTTTTTTCCCTCTCTCCCTACCACCCACACTTTCCATGATCGTCAGGCCGCCCACCGATCGATCGATCACTTCCGGGGAAACAAACAAAAAAGGAAAAGAAAAAACCAAGACCGACCCCGTTTGACCCGTCTTGGCCAAAACGGCCGTTCAGCTCGCTCGCCTGGGAAACCCGTTTGTTTGGGAGACCCATAATTCCAGGAACCCCGAATCGACGCTAGAGAGAGGTGCGACGGTGAGCCCTTTTTTCGGTTTCGCCGCAGCTGAAGGGGGGTTTTGCGGAGTCAAGCAAGTCAGTGGTCACCTTGGTCGGTGAAGCCAGGGGATATTGTTACCCATATCTCGAAAGCTGTATACCTTTACCTGTCTTCAACCAGCACACACGCCCGCCCACCCGCCCACCCTGGCCATGCCGCCCACCAACAGGCTGCGCATCGCCAACCTCGTCCAGGCGCGGCCGCCGGGGCCCGCCGACGGGTCGTCCTTGTTCGGCGGCCTCCAGACCCCGCCGGCCACCCCGGACGCCGATCTCGACCACCGGCTCGAGAAGCTGGCGGTCAGCAGCAGCAGCGGTGGCGACCCGCAACACATGCAGCCAATCACGAAGACGACGACGACGAGCCCCCTCCCATCGCCTGTCTCGACGCCGGCCGCCGCGGAACCACCGCAGGAGCATAAGTGGCATCCCATCATCGCCGTGGTAGCATCGTCGTCATCATCATCATCTTCCTCTTCTTGTTCCTCTTCACCGCCCGCTGCGGCGGCGGACCCGGAAACGGCAGCAGCGTCAGGGGTGGTGCCGGTGGAGGAGCAAGAGGGGGACCCCGCCTTTGGGAATGGAGGCGCGGTGGGCCCTCAAGCACGTCCTGATCCTGGTGGCGCTGACGGGTTCCGCTTCTTCCCGCTGCTGCCCGCCGAGCTGCGCATCCGCGTCTGGGAGTTGTCGTTTGAGCCTCGTGTGGTTGAGCTGCACACGCGCCGTCTGCATTATGCTGATGACTTTCGCCATGGCGGGCATATTTACGTAAGTGCCTTTTCCCTCTTTTATTTTTCTGAGAGTTATACTTGTCAGGGCCTTTCTTGTCCCTTTTGTGTTCTGGCCCCAGTTTATTTTAAGTCGGGCGGCTTCGTCTACTTTCCTCCTTTTTTCACTCTAGTTCTCACCTTCTGTCGACCCCCACAACTGATCCAACATCCCGCCGCAGTGGCACTCGCAGTGCGCAAACCCAGCCGCGCTGTCCGTGAGCCTCGAGGCGCGCGAGGTGGCCCTCGCGCGCTACTCGGTCGCCGTCCCGCTCGCCGTGGCGCCGCAGGGTCGCGGCCGCGAGGTCGCCGGCGACTCGGTCGCGGACCTCCACCATCGGCTGTACCTGGACCCGGCCTCGGATACGGTCGCCCTGCTCGGCGAGCTGGACCTGAGCCTGCTGCGGTCGCTGTTCGAGGTGGTGCGCCAGGCCGACCCCACGGGCCGCGGCGTCCGCCGCCTGGGCGTCAGCGCCGCCTGCTTCAAGCACCAGGGCCTGCTGTCCATGTACGCAAAGACCGTCTTCCGCGACATCGACGAGCTCGTCCTCTTCATGTACGTCTGGCGCATGCCGCCCGAGCGCTGGTCCCAGGGCCTCTGCGTGCTGGAGGACTGCGCCGACAAGGACTTCTTCCGCCGCTGGGAGATGACGGTCGGAAAGCACTTCAAAACACCCGACGGCCAGTGGCTCAAGGTGGGCAAAGCAAATAAGGAGATTCGGATAATGGACCTGCTCTTCCTTCCCAGGGGCTACTTATGAACGGCGCCGGGGCACAATCGTCACTCCGACTTTCCTTCTTGCCTTTTTTTTTTTTTTTTTTTTTTTTTTTTTTTTTTTTTTTTTTTCCTTTGGTCAGGATTCTTATTTCACCCATCTGGGCGTGTCTTTTTTCAGCAGGCAAGGCGCAAAAGGTTTGGAAAGATTCATTTTTGGGAAAATACCTGTATCTGGTTGGAACGTATATACAGACTTTAGCAACAGCTTTAATAACACAGCGCTTGACCGAGGAATTAATAGATTTGTAGCTTCATCAGGGGTCTCTCAACCACGCTTTGCTTCTCCAATGGCCCACGTCCCCATCGGGACTGTTATAAAGCCGATTCTGTGAGATTCATGGCATTACTCCAAGCGGGCTCCTCGCTCACTCCAACCGCGGATCGCAAATTTATGCACGTTTGGGTATTTGGTCTGAGCCGAGAGGCCATAGCCAGGTGTTGTACAGGTTATACACAGCCCCACCGCCAGACACTCATTTTTTTCCTAGATATCTATGCGAGACAAAATTCTGTCTCTACATATCCTGGACGCAACCGCGGCGCCATTCTGAAGGGATAGGGCTCCTACTATAGCGTATAGCGCCGAGTGCAGAACGATGACTTGACCGGATTTGTCCAGGTTTTTGGTCTAAAAAAAACATCAGTAAGGCCATCAGATGTCAGATGCAGTGTGCAATGGACAATCAAACTCACATTTCTTGGTATCCACCTGACCACGTTATTCAGTCCGTTCCTCAGCGCAAGTTTGGTGAGTCTTTTTTGAGAGAGAAGAGTCTGGGGCTGCACCAGCGACAACTTGTCGATGTTGGCCAGCGCAGGGTGCTCGAACGGTTGGCGAAAACCCTCCGGCTCAGCAACTGGCTCGACAACTGGCTCGTCTGCCGGCTCGTCTGCCGGCTCGTCTGCCGGCGCCGCTCGAGTGGCGGCGGGGTTGGCCATGATGAATCTGATCGCCTCCAATATCAACAATTGTCGCCCTGTAGAGTGTGAAGAAATCCCCGCGAAAGTTGTTAGCTCCCGGCCTTGCTTGTCCTCGACTATACATCAAACGGCAGTCAAGGAGGGGGTCGTACCAAAATGTGCGAGCCTCGTGTTGAACCCTCTCCTCCCCTGGTCGTAGCTCTTATGTGTCACCGCAAGCCACTTGAGCTCCTCCGGAAGCAGCTTATGTCCCCCGCGGCCGAGAAACCGGTCGTAGAATTCGTCGAGAACGGCTGGGTCCTCGTTGACCTTCCAAGCGGGTTTCTCGTCACCCTCCTTTGGTATGGCGAGAGAGAAGGGCGCTTTCATCCTGTCGGGTGTTTTTGCCCACCGGGGCATGTCCTGCTCGTTGGGCGCATCTTTGGCGACGACGTCCCCGGCGGGGTCGGCGGCGGTGCGGTCCTCGATGGACGACGCTTCCTGTTGTCGAGCCGGCGACCTGGAGAAGCATCTTGCGGCGGCGGGGAAGGCGAAGGGCTGGAAAGGCAAGGGGGCCTTGCACTGCTGCTGCAAGACCCGCCTCGAAATCGAAAGCCCAGCTCGGGGAGAGCTGAAGGCCATGGTGAGGGTGTATTGTTGCCGAAAGAGGGCTGCTGCGAGCGACAGCAGTCTTTCTCCCGCTCCAGGGAAAACCCGCTTGCTGCCCGCGATGCCAAAATTTTGGATAGCTCAAAAAGACCGAGTCGCCAAATCACGTGGGGCCTATCTAGTGTTCCAGCTGGTACCCCACGTTCCCCACATTTCCAGTGGAGAATCAATTGGCCAATCAACAGCTAGAAATGACTTCATTGAAACAGTGACGCCAACTCTGCTCTCGTTCAATTCCGCCGCCCTTCGCCGCACTCCAGCCTCATCCTCGTATTCTTTTCAGACCCATCAGAGCACCGCGACCACCTCCCTTCCTTTCCGCCCTCTATTGCTGTGACAGAACATATTCCCACCTGGAAGCTGACCATTCCTGGGCATCTCAATTGGCACCCGTTTGCCGCTCCGTCGCTCGCATGCAGCAATGGAGGCGCCGGTAACAACCCCGATCTCAACAGAGCACCAAAGCAGCCTGGGCCTGCTACAGAGCTTGTCCAAGGTGCTGCCGCAGGGCTACAAGTTCCGCGCCTACCATCTCTCAACTCCGCCATCTCGATCCGACGCCCTTTTCTCAGCACCTCCCGACGCGCGTCCAGATCGAACCTACAGCGAGAGCCACTTCCTCGCCATCGCCATCCCAATACCGCCCCAGGACCCAGCCTCGACAGACCGGACAGCAGAGGCAGCCTCCGGTCCCGCCAGAGAAGTCTTGGTTCTCGGTCTCGAAATCCTCATCTACACCACCGCATACTCGAGTACCTTTTTCGTGTCCAAGGCCGACTCGACCGGGTTTCTGCATCTCCTAGACCTTCCCAAGGGCACGCCCTCGCCCATCCGAGAGATCACCTCAGCCTTTGTCGACTACTTAGTGCGCGAGCGAAGGCGGAAGGGAATTCAGTCGGTAGTGAGCCTGTTCGCGCGTGCGCAAGGCCAATACCTGTTCCCAGGAAGCGTCGAGTACAAAGGGAAGCATGTGCTCACGGACCGGGGGCTGGTAAAATGGTGGTGCAAGGCTCTCACCCCGCTGCTTGACGGCGCAGACCGCGACACGGCGCACAAGGGCGCGTGGAAGAGTATCAAGGGCTACCTCCTTGTCCCTGGCTTAGACACATACGAGACTCGCGCCTTCATCCCTCGCTCGCCGACGGACAATGCAACTCACGCCGGCTGGGTGCTTGGTCACCCTCTGGAGCGAATATCACACTACACATACGAGTACGACTGGGTGCCGCCGCGGTGTCTCATTGCGCACTACCCAGACGATCCCAAGTCTCGCTTCCGTGACGAGCTCGACATCGAAGCGGACCATGGCAAGGGTCGCAACGGCGCTTGGAAGAGTGTGCAGAACCTGGACCAGTTCTGGGAGCTAATGGCGTATCGGCAGGAGTGCTCTATGGGCGCACTCACCGGCTTCATCTGGATCGTGATGGATCCCCTGGATGCGAACGGACGACTCGCTCCAGGCGCCGCCGCGGCCCAGGCGGCTGCTGTGGCTGCCTCTTCCGGGGCCGACGCGTCCGCCTTGATGACGCCCAGCGCCTCGTTTGACTCTTCACTTCCGGCGGCGCCGGCCACACCATCTCGCGCGCAAAGCCATGTCCTGCCCTTGCGGACTCCCCCACAAGCCAGCCCACGGAAGCTGTTTGAGGTTCCCCAAACATCTGGTACGGGGCCGTCTCGGGCAGGTGCTAAAACGAAAAAGAACTCCAAAAATAAGAAGCTCACCGGTCCCATCGTCTCTCGCCAGCCGCGAGTTAAAACCAGTCAGCGCAACTACCTTGCCAACCGCCCCGTCACCACCGCATATTATTACTGGCCAGCCGAGGGTCGGGGCCGCCGGCTAGTCAAGGAGGACGGCTATAAGCGCTCGCTTGAGTTGCTCCTCCGCTTGGACTTTGCTAACCTAGAGCTAGCTATCGGTAGCACTAGGCGGTGGGTCAACGAAGTTGGTCTAGGCTCAGCCTGGGGTCTTGACGTGTTCGGCAGCAGACCGTTGCCCACTTCATCGTCATCCGAAAACGGCGCGGCGCAGCCGGCCGTGAGCAACCTCTCTAGTCTCATCAAGCGAAAGAAGCCAGTAGGCAGTGATGATTCCCAGGATAGCACCGTGTCCACACCGGCGAACTCGACGTCCGCTGTCAACCTTCTTGGGGCAGGTCTGATCCGGAAAAAGCGCAAGCCCAACGACGATTCAGGGACGCCCACTTCGTCAGCGCCTTCAGATGCAACGGACGGCGCTAACACCACCCTGCCTGCTACTTCTGATCCTTCTGTTGCCAACGTGCTTGACACCGGATTGGTGCACAAGAGGCCTAGAACCTAGTTGAGATGACAGCACTCACCGGTATTGGCCGCCAGGATCAGCGCCGGCCTGTCAAAGCACCCCATCAGTGGGTACACTTTCCAATTCGGCCCTTGATTGATCGGGAAAAGCCCAGCGCGGAGTTCATGTGCGGGAATACAGGACACTCACTTAATGATTGGGCATATGGACGACCATCTCCATGCCCATAGGGAGCAATAGACCATGGATACCTAGACCCCTCATATCCACCCGGCTGTCACAGCCGAGGTTGACTCCACGCGATAGAGTCAGCAATACATGGTGACATCGCCCCACAAAGTTGGTCTCTTTCTCTCGGCCCCTTGATATGAGTAGACCCGCCCATGGTCGTGCACCAAGCGGCCAGCTAGAAGCGTGTGTGGTTTAAGGGTAAAATCCATCGTTGCCATCGATGGGCTCCCGGTTCGAGTCCGGGCACACGCATCGTAATCATTGCTTCTGCGGCACACAGCTTTTTACAACGAACTTGTAACCCCTAAGCGCAGCCCTCCACACCTTTTTAGCGACTAGGGAAGATTGGTTATTAGGTCCAGGTTCAATTCAGCCCGCCCTAATTATTCTGTCGGTTTGACAGCGTCATATGCTTTCTCCATGTTTTTCTCTCGTCAATTTATTTCAACCCCCTTTTCGATGCCCCTTCTCCTCCTGCCTCATATCTCTTTCGTTTCCTTTTCGAATAACAGCCAGATAGGGCGCAACACACGTGCACCATCCACCCCATCCCGATCCCGTTACAAGGCATCATCGCGACCCATTTGTCCCCTTTAAACGCACGCTCTAGGCCTCCTTCGTCTTGGCCCCTTCAGGGTCCAGCGCCACGCCCTCGATCTCGACATGCATCCCGGGCAGAGCTAGCGAGGCGACACCGACGGCGGTTAGGAGCGGTCGGTGGTTGGGGAACCACTTCTTCATGGCCTCGCCCGCGGGCTCCAAGAACCGGTCCATGTCCGTCAGATACGCGTTCAGCCGGTAGACTTGCGAGAGCCCCTTGCCTCCGGCGTCCTTGAGGGCCACGTCCAGGTTCGAAAAGGCCTGGTTTATCTCCTCCAGCGGGTCTTCTGGGATCTTGCCCGTCTCGCGATCCCATCCGCCTGTTTTTGACATTTAGATGGTCAGCCAGCCGGATCGCCTCGAGTTTGCGGGGATAAAGACATGCCTTGGCCCGAAGCTTCGATGCGTTCACCGACGCGGACGGACTGGCTGTAACCAAAGCCTTCGCTCAGCCCGACGGCGTAGCCGGGGTAGGTATGGTATGAGGGCTGCGACATGACTGTGGTAGATTGCGGTGTGACGGATTGGGTCTTCGTTGTGTTGCTCTAGACTTGCGTTCTTTTGTCTACGGCATTATTGCTGACCGCAAGGATGGATACCTCTTATATCTGGATTTCAGTTCGTCACAGCCACTTTTGTCGCCGAAATCGCCGACATCACCAAGTAGATTTCTAATGGTTTTACCGCTTGGCATAAGACGAATGAATCTAACCGAACCGAACCTGACCCAACACCAGCTCTTGGCAGCGGAGATCTCTGACTGTCGGAGTTAATATCGCGCCGACTGAAGGATCTAGCGCAAGCTACAACGATAGCCAAGACGGGCAGAAGAATGACAGGGAAATGCATCATACCGGGTTATTACTAATGCAATGAACACCTACCATCGTCGCCGGCCGGAGAGCCACAAGGCTGCTGTCGTACAATGCAGAGAGGTTATTCATTTGACCCAAAAGCCTGCCGGCGGACTGCCCGCGCAACGGTCCAATCCTTCCGAGCATCATACGCTGGTCACATGCGGAATGGCGGCTCTATTCAATGGTACTCAACTTCGCCCCCAGCACAGCTCGATTCCCGCTTACGCCCTCGCGGGCAGGGTGCCAGTATGCCAAGACAACCGTTTCTCGGAGCTTCAGGGACCGCGATTTCCCCTTTCTAGACCCTTTCACTTCACCTTCTCTCCCCCCACACCCAACACTGTCGACACACTATGGCGACGCGGGGAGTAGCATCGGCTGTGCAGCTTGCGCTAGGTATGTTGTCATGTGGGCGAAAGCAGCGAGAAATGGTCCGTGCCGAGACAAGCCGGAGGCAGCAGGTTGGAATGCCCACCCAGAAGGCCTATGAGGCAGTTTTCATTGGCGCTCCGAGACACGCGCCGTCGTCGAACGCGAGACTATTTGCCATGATGTGGTATCGCGCTCTGAGGATGAGGTGCCAGGGAACCACATGTGGTTGCCATCAACCTACCAGATGCCACTGAGGGTGAGCGGTGGCCAGTCCCAGCCCCATACAAAGACCTGGCCTAGGCGGAGAGCTTCTCCCCATCCACCAGAAACAGTAGCTAAAAACCTGATTCTATGCACACACACATCATCTCACAAGACGCGGCACGGCAGTAGCCTCGGTTAACGTCCAGATATCGACAGCTCGGCGTCGGCATCACGGAGCATGGGGTCCAAGTGGTGAGCCATGGCGTTGTAGATGGGTGGTTGGATGGCACACACCACGACCCGTCTACCCCGCTCCACGAATGTGACGACACAAAGTTCAGAATTTCGCAAGGTGTTGAAAGGCGTGGGCACTTAGTCCCCGGCGTGCGTATATACGACTGGTCGTCCTGGCTGCTTACCTCTCCGGGCAGGAGAGCGAACCCAAGGGACTTCTTGGACCATCAAGCAATCCCCAGCCTAGGAGCCTAAAGAAGCCTCGAACTAGGGTCAAGGACCGCCAGCTGGGTCGAAACACATGTCTGGTTGAAGTGATCATCTACATACACACCAATAACCATGGGCTTCAAGTCGCGCGCACTCATGTCGGCCCTGGGCTCGGCGGCAACGGTGCTGGCGCACGGGCACGTCAACAACATCGTCGTGAATGGGGTCTTCTACCCGGGCTACGACGTGACCAAGTACCCGTACCAGAACAACCCGCCCACGGTGGTGGGGTGGTCGGCAACCAACACGGACAACGGCTTCGTCGAGCCCAACAACTTTGGCCACCCAGACATCATCTGCCACCGCGGGGCGCAGCCGGCCAAGGGCCACGCTCGCGTGCGCGCCGGGGACAAGATCCTGCTGCAGTGGGACACGTGGCCGGACTCGCACAAGGGGCCCGTCCTCGACTACCTGGCCCGGTGCGAGGGCAACTGCGAGAGCGTGGACAAGACGGCGCTTCGCTTCTTCAAGATCGGCGAAGGGTCGTACATCTCGGGCGCGGCGCCGGGCGACTGGGCGGCCGACGTGCTGATCGACAACGGCTTCTCGTGGGTGGTGCAGATCCCCGAGGACGTGGCCCCCGGAAACTACGTGCTGCGGCACGAGATCATCGCGCTGCACGGGTCGCCCAACCCCAACGGCGCGCAGGCTTACCCGCAGTGCTTCAACCTCGAGATCTCCGGGTCCGGATCCCGGCAGCCCGCGGGGGTGGCCGGCACGGCGCTGTACAAGGCCAGCGACCCGGGCATCCACTTTCCGCTGTACAACAACCCCATCAACTACCCCGTGCCGGGCCCGGCGCTCATCGACGGAGTGCCGAGCACGGTGGAGCAGGTCAGCACACGCGCCACGGCCACGAGCTCTCCATTCCTGCCTGGAGGCGGAAACCCTAGTCCGACGACGGCGCCGGGCGGCGGCAACGGTGGTGGTGGTGGTGGTGGTGGTGGTGGTAACCCGCAGCCCCCACAAACGACCACGCCTCCTGGAAACGGCAACGGCGGCGGCGGTGGCGGTGGTGGACAAACTCGTTGGGGCCAGTGTGGTGGTAGTGGCTGGAATGGACCGACGGCGTGCGCTCAGGGGGCCTGTTCGACCTTCAACCCATACTATGCTCAGTGCGTTTGAGGCGGAGCCGTGGGGGCTAGATAAACGAAGCGACCTACCTACTACGTCGTAGGGAGGAAAAGGCAGAAATTTTGAAGGATCAAACGCTGACTTTTATACTGTGCGGCTGAAGAAAGCATGATGGGACTGCGTCGCAGTTGTGTCTCGGCTGCTCAGCCGACTGTGGCGACTCTCTTGGGGGTTTAATGCTGCGCTTGCGCCGCTCGTGTTGTTTACAAGGCGCAAAACAGGGGGGTCGACACGGGTGGCAGCGTTTGCCGTGCTGGGAATCAAAGCCGCCTTACCTGCATGCTTCACTGGGAGCTGATCCCGGTTCTGCGTCCTTCTAGTGGTTGAGCGATTGCTGACTGTGGCTAAAGTCCGCCGGTGCAGTAGCGCCGGCGTCTAGAGACGCGTGCTAGAAATAATACGCTTTCGGGCCAGCGACTTCCGCACATTCCTTGGAGGCGCAGCAACGGTCTAAACTGCCCTGCTGGTCTCTTTTGTCCATTAGACATCTCGCGATGGAGACGTATTCGACCGTTCCTATGGGGATGGACCCCGAACGGGAGGTGCCACGGTGCCATCACAGCCAACACGGATACCCACCCATCCCAACACACTGCGGGCTCTTCCCAGCGTTCCGTAATGGGGCGGATCCAGATCCCTGTGTGTTCTGAGGGGCCAAGCCCTGGGGGCGGAGAACTTCACGCCGGCCGCCAGCCCTCTCCCCTCGACCTTTCCCTGTGCTCGAAAATGACATGGAACTGCCAAAACACGAAAGCGTCTGCAGTCCACCCCAGGTGGGCTTGTGGCCACGAGCAGGCAGTGCCAGCTGCAAGGCCAGACGACAACGGACTCGTTCAAGAAGCCTTGAACGCTGATCGACACGAGGTAAGCCGTCTAGCGCAATGAAACAGGGACCTCGCCTCGGAAACAACTCGCATCTCAGTCGCACCACCCACGCCGCTGGCCTTGGTGGCCAATGACAACCCTGCACCGCTGTCGAGTGGGCTGCTCGATCCTTCAGGCCCCGCTGCTCGACATTTCCCATCCAGCGATGTCCGGGGTTGGGGTGAGATCATCCCCTGCTTCCGAGCAGACCCCTGTCCAGCCTTAGGCTCCCGTTTTTTTCACCTGCTCCCCACTAGTGTTTTCCCCTCTGTCTTCCTTGAATCTCCTTCAACTTCTTCCTCGACTCTTGCAGTTTCGGATAACCAACTGTCTTTCTCGACCGCTTCTGCCTGGGAACGTCTCTTGGTGCAGAAGCCCACTCGTCCCGAGCCCTCGTCCACCTAGAGGAGTCGGGGTTGGTGCCATCCTTACGAGATGGAAGGAAACGCGAGCTCGCCTGGGCCCGGGCCCCAGGCGCAACCACTACTGCCACAGATGCCGCAAGCACAACAACAACAACCAGCACAATCACCACCGGCGCAGCCCGACTACAGCACTCTGGAAGTCGCGCCGAACGACCATCCCAGCTCCGCCCCGCAGGTCTACTACGACTCGGCCCCCGAGCCCGTCTCGGCCGGGGCCGCCGGCTTCTATGGACCCAACAAGGTGCCGTACGGCCTGTCCTCGGACCAGTCTCCCACCGTTGTCGGCCAAGCATCTCCCCACCCTCACGCCAAGTCTGCAGGCGACGGCCTATATCCAGTACCGCCGGAGCATGAGATTGGCGCAGCCGGAGAAAAGCCCCAGAAGACGGTCACGATGACCAGGAAGAAGATGTGGATCATAGGGATCATCGTAGCTTTCGTGATTATTGCCGCTGCCGTCGGCGGTGGCGTCGGGGGCGCCATGGCGGCACGCAACAGCAGCGGCGGGCAAGCAAACGATGGAGGGAACGGCGGGAATAGCGGCGGCGGCGGCGGCAGCTCTCCGCCGCAGGGCACCAACACAAGCAGCATCGCCCTCGATTCGTCGGCGCTCGCCGCCGTCAACTACACGGTGGGCTCGACGGAATACCGGATGGTGTTTTGGCAGCCGCGGAACGACAGCAGCAACATCGTGTATTCGCTGTGGGACTCGTCGCAAACCGACGGCTGGAAGCTGGTCAGCATAAACTCCAAGCTGGCCGACTCCAAGGCCGTCGAAGCCAGGCCTGGAACACCAATCTCCGCCGCCGCGCGCCCCAGGCTCGGGAGGACTCCGAAGCACGCCGTCTCCGTCTTCTTCCTGTCGGCCTCCAACGTCGTCCAGGAGCTGCGCACCACCGACCCCCGGGGCGCGTCCTGGACCAAGGTCACGCACCCGATCACGGCGGCCAAGGCGTCTCAGCTGGCGGCGCACTGGGACGTTTGCGAAACGAGCGCGTGCTCCGACCTCGTCGCGCTCAACTACGAGACCGAGGACCACAAGAGCGCGTGGCTGTGGCCCGGCCTGACCGACGACTCCAGTCAAGCCGTCAAGAACGTCACTACCAACATCCAGGTCGCCATCATACCTGGATCCGGGATCGCGGTGACAGCAGCCATGGATCCCGATACCAACAATACGGCCCAGCAGAACATCAAGCTCTACTACCAAGACGACAAGACCGACAACCTCATGGAGGTTACGAGGGAGTACAACTCCCGTTTTGTCATCAGTGCGTTTTCTCTCTCTCTCTCTCTCTCTCTCTCTCTCTCTCTC
>PYSS01000086.1:70946-111857 GCA_003049465.1 Magnaporthiopsis rhizophila | reverse complement strand
CTCTCTCTCTCTCTCTCTCTCTCTCTCTCTCTCTCTCTCTCTCTCTCTCTCTCTCTCTCTCTCTCTCTCTCTCTCTCTCTCTCTCTCTCCCCTTTCTCACGAGCCTGGCACAGGGGGAAGCAGCACCACGCTAACTTGCCCGTGATTCACAGCCCAATCCAAACTGGCGACCAACATGCCTACGGACAAGCCGGTGCAGCTGTACGCCAAATCCTTCTACAAGGACTCGGCGGCGCGCTTCATCTTCGTGATGATGCGCGCCACCAACGGGACCATGCAGGCCATGCACTGGAACACCAAGTCGTGGAGGCAGCCGGCCGAGCCCATATTCCGCAACGTGCCCGATGGCGTCGGCAACAGCTTCCCCGCCGTCTCGGTGACGAACGACTTGAAGATCTATGCGCTCGCCCGCGACGGAAACGCGTTCCACACCTTCAACGCGGACAAGAACGATCCAATAACATGGACCTACGACAGTCTTGTCAAACTTGGCTGACGGCAGGATCTGTGTTGAAAAAAAGAAAGAAAAAAAATGAAACGAGGAGGGACGAAAAAATAAATTAATAATTACAAGACATGTGTGTCATACAGCACGGTGGCTTTCTTTGGGATTGTTTTTTTTTTTTTTATTTTTTTTTTATACGACGCTGGGATTTAATCGCCTGCTCCTATTTATCGTTCATTTCGCTTCACCTTGTATATAACATTCCATTTTCGATACCCCTCGCAGCCGCATTGGCAAGCAAAGACATTTTTTCTACTTATATCTCCCATCGCCCGTGAAGACTGAATGCGCCGTGGACATATGCTCCAACGTCTTTGGTATCGCCCCTAAGCATGGCTGACATCATCACAGACAGGAGGAGGTCAACATGCAGCCCCCAGACAAAGATGACTCAAAGATGCCGAGTGCCTGGGAGTGAGTGGCTTTTGGTTGGGTAAGCAGCCCTGAACACAACTGCTCCACGCATCTGCTCCATATAATGTCCTCCGGTTCCACCCCAACCATGCATCCAACGGCCCGCTTGGCTTAGTGGTAAAGCGTATCACTAGTACGGCGCTTTGGATCCGCTCCTGAGACCTGCTTGGTATATGATAAGATCGTCAGTTCGATTCTGACAGTGGGCAATACTTTTGCCGATCATACTCGATGATGTATGTATGTATCTACGATTTTGACGGCCGCCGTTTATGTACTCTCACTGCCTCGATGTTTTCCTTCGTAATCTTTTTATTGTATACCTCTATCTCTCTCCTTCACTTTACTCGTTTTTTTTTTTTTTTTTATGTTTTTTTTTATTAAATCGTATACGTTGCATTGATTCTATCCCGCACATTGCTGCTATGTTTTACTACGTTTTGCACCGGCTTTCTAACGCAGTGCTGTCCGCAAACATTTCCTGTGAAAGAGGTCTTGTCTACAGGTACCCAGGTCTAGCAACACGAAACCAACCTCACAGCTTCGCCCTTTTAACCCGCACAAGCCCCTCCTGCCAACAAGTCAGCACCAGCCGCCCCGAGTCCCGACCCCAAAACCGCTGCTCGACCAGCACGCGCCCGTCGGCGGCCCAGCTGGTGCTCCGCTCCGACACGATCCACTCGTCGGCCCGGGCGTTCGGGTCGTGGAACAGGACCGAGTGGCTGAGGCTGGTCTGCACCGCGAACCGCGACCTCGCCGTCGTCCCCGGCCGGTGGTGCGCCAGGTTGGCGGTCGAGAGCAGGAACTCGTCCGTCAGGAAGGCGAGCGCCGCCAGGTGGTGCGCGGGCGTCGCGGCCGCCGAGAGCGGGGCGACGGAGCGTACGTAGCTGTGCAGCCGGAAGCCGGATGGCTTGTTGCTTCCCGAGGGCGGCGCCGGCACCGGCACCGGTGACGGGATGTGGCGCCAGTCAAAGGGGTCGTCGAACCAGGTGACCGCGTCCGGGCCCGTGTCGGGCACCAGCCCGATCTGCGACAGCAGCGCCTGGTTCGAGTTCGCGGGAATGTCGAGCGGCGCGAGCCCGTTTATCGACAGCGGCGGCTCGATCGCGTCTTGCAGCTCCTGGGGCCCGCCGCTCTTATCAGCAGCACCAGCAGCAGCAGACGAGCCTGGTCTGCACAGCCCAACGGTGGCGACAAAGACGCACAGCCCGTCCTGCTCGGCGCGCACGACGCGCGTGGAGAAGGTGCGGCCGTCGCTGACGCGGTCGACGCGGTACAGGAACCGCGACGAGGCCCGGCCGGCCCGCACAAAGGTCGACTGCAGCGAGTGCACCGCCAGCGCCTCGTCGGCGCTCAGCTGGGCGGCGCGCACGGCGTGGCCCAGCAGGAACCCGCCGAATATGCCGCGGTCGAAGCGGGAGGGGGTCCAGGGCAGGCTGGTGGATGGGAGGTCAGGCTCAGTTTACTTTGCTTATTGCACTAGGTAGACTGATGCAGAACAGACATAATTTATTAAAAAAAAAAAAAAAAAACGTCTAGTCATGGGAAGAAGATATAGGTGGTACGCACTTCTCGTTGGTAAACACATCGGGTCCGTGTTCGGGGGCAGGGATGACCGATATCAACGGCTCAACGGGGGCCTGGACGGCCATTTCGGGTGGCCTGTGGAACGGACGTCAATATGCGATGGGCGCTAGCTAGTACGTAGGTGGGAGAAAATGCACCGGCGAAATTGTGATGGTTTGCATCGATCGCCTGATTTTTCTGATATAAGCGATTGATTGATTATCTGTGGCCAAGATGGACTAAATAGAAAATGAACAAACATGGCGCCAGAGCCGGTCAAATAGGTGGTCGCGGATGCCTGCCCGCCCAGACCTCGGCTCGTTTGCAGCGTGATACGACCCCTGTTCCCTCACGAGCTCGTCGGGGGTGGGATGCATGGATGGGAAAGCAGCTTAGCTGGGGTAATAAGCATAAACAAGGCTGCCGGCTCGGGTACCGTAAGCGGGCGCTATAAGGCTGGGTGTCACGTCTTACGGAATCTGGGTTCCTGTTATCACCCAAACAAAATCTCACGTTGCAACAACATCCAATGCGATGTGCCAGGGTAGTTCTGTGCGCCAAGCGCAATATCCAGCCCGATCAATACCAGATACTCGGTGACGCTATCTAGGCTACCTAAGTTGGCGGCAAGCGCAACCATATACCTGACAATCGAATAAAGTGTGGTGGTCACAGCACAGGTCAAAAGCTTTTTGTTGTTTTGGGGATATCATACCGTCATGAGTAGAGAGAAGCGTCCGTCCATCCGTGGCAACCATGAGAAGGGAAAAATCAATAAAGAAGCAGAGAAACCTACCACCCAGATTGGGCTGAAACGAGAGTCCCAGCTCATAGTCTCAGAACGCACCCCCGCGTTATTCGTCCGCTGTGCGCTTTTTAAAACTCCCCGTCGCCGCCACCGCCGACGAGGCCGGCAGTCCAGAGTCCAACCAGACCCCACCAGCTCACCTTCCAGCCCCTCCATAGGCCCTCCATGCCCTGGCCTTGGAGGACCATAACCTCGGCCGTCTTAGACTCGGCAACCTTGGGCTTGGTCTTCTTGGAAGACTTGCCTTTGTGGGCCGGAGCCACGGGCGTGATCGCGCGGGCTGTTGGCTTGGTCACTACCCTCGTGCCCTCGCTGTACACAATGTGGCGCATCGTCCCCAGCACGCCCTTGTATTGTCCGCAAGAGATGATGGTCTCCAGGGCAGCGCCCTCAGACTCGAGCGCCTGCACGTGCTCAGCCTCTGCGAGAACCGAGGCCTGGCCGCGGCGCAGAACCGTCTCGAGCGGCAGTTTGATGAACAACGCCACAGTCGAGGAGCAGAACTTGCTCAGGCTGAAAGAGGTGGGCGACGCCACGCGGTCGATACCAAACCGAGTGCGGAGCATCACGGGTGTGGAGAGCGTGAGGACGGGGTGCACCAACGAGTGGAGCATTGTCGGGACGATCAGGGCCGGCGGGCAGAAGTACGACGGCAGGTTGCGCAGCATCTCGACCGATCGGCGAGGTTGTCGCGAGACCGAAGTCAGTATGAGCCTGGACGCGAGGCGGCATTGTCAGCCATCATGTCGTGTCAAAGGATCCCTGTCGCATGGCATGTGATTGGGGAGGGGCTGTATCCTACCTCGTCCGGACCAGGTCCAGCGGGGCGAGGATCAGGCCCGTGGCGACGGCAGCGCCAGCGGCGATGAAGAAGGACGCCCATGGGTAAGGGGACGCGATGTCGACCAAGCGCGTGACATCGTCCTTGACGCCGATGTCGGGCACGTTGAAGAGGGCACACAGAAGGCTGCGCGACCAGTTCTCCAGCAGCGACTGCAGCGCCGAGTAGACAAAAGTGGCGTTGGAAGCCTTCCAGATTCCCCACGTGCCCTCCTTCTGCCAGAGCTGCCCCAAGACCTCGAGGATAGAGTCACCCTTGCTGATGGTCAGCCGATTGGCGCTGGTGGTGGCGCCCTGAGCCGCTGGAGTGCCCGAGGGGACGTCTTGTGGCCCGAGGGTCGGGCTCGTCTTCTGTCGGTACGAGCCGCCCCGCTGTGAGGGCGTGGGCGTTTCGGGTATGTTGGATGTGAAGTACTTTGCCTCCTCACCCTCCGAGTCCGTATCCGCGGCCCACTGCGGGTTTTGTGCCGGCCAGGTCAGTTGCGGTTCATCATGATAATCATGGACGCGGGTAGAGTGCAGATAAGTCATGATTCGAGGGCAGACAGGAAAATCACAACGCACCTCGTTGGGTAGAGATGGCACCGTCGGCCGCTTGACTTCGGGCAGCTCGATCGGCGGAGCCGGGACCCCTTCAACGCCCCTGACCTGCAGAATCGTCCTGGAGACCTCAAATGGCTGGGCCATGAGAACCGACATGTACTTCCACAGCGACTCGTCCAGCAGCTCCTTCAGCGTCTGGACGGCCGAGGGCGACGGCTCCGAGATGTACTCCTTGTAGTCGATGTCGGCAAACATGTCGCGCGCCTTGGACGCGTAGTGGGCGCCCGCCGTGTTGCCGCCATTGTTCGAGAGGGGCTTTGGGCTGGGGCTGGGCGCCGCGTGGTGGTGATGGCTGCTGTGGTGATCGGCGGGGGGGCCGATCGACGGCGGGATGTAGTAAGGACGGAGCGGGTTAACGCCGCCGTCTCTGCTGTGGCTCGCCATGATGCTCTTGCGAGGCCGCCAGGCTCATGGTCGGGCAGAGCAGGTTTGGGGGTGTTTGGTGTTGGGTCGAGAGGTCCAGGCTTGGGCTGTGGAGGTATCCTATTTGGTGCAGTGATGAAATTCTTCGACCAGTCTCCTCGCCATCCCCGCTGATTGGCGCGAGCTCATTGGGAGTGCTCATTGGTGGGGCGCGTCTAAACACCCCAGCGCCAGCACCAGCACCACACAGACGGTGAGCGGCAACACCGGAGATAGCAGCCTCTTCAGCCCCTCCTTCCCGCTAGAACTGGCCAGTTCCCACGCCCGCCCGATAGCGTTTCCAGCTGGAGCACGCGAGCTCTTTAGCAGGGGCCAGGCCCGCCGGGGTGCTGACTCCACCATAGGAAAAACCTCGGAGCCAGTGATGTCAAGGTGATTTGCAGGGCTCTCGGATCCGAGTTGAGAATTGCGACGTTAAGCACCGAGGACCGGGCCGGACGGCGAGGACCTGTTGGCGGACAAAAATCCAGCTGAAGCCATATTATATCCGAGGCCACTTCTTACCCCTTCGTGTGCGCCTACGGCTATCCCGTTGCGCTTCAGTTCCGGGCTCGGATAGCTGCCTGCGCAACTGTGGATTTTTTTTTTTTTTCCCCCTTGTCTTATTCTTATTTCTTCTCCGCCCGACAACGCCAAAACCCTTACCATGTCCGCCCCGAGCGTCTTTGCACAATGTCTACGGGCCTCGCGCAGGCCCCTGGCAAGAGTCTCGACCTCGCGCACCTCTCCTTTAACCCGAGCCTTTGGCAGCGGCAGCAGCAGCTCTGGCCCGATGCGACCTCGCGCCTCTCAGGGTGTGAAGTCCAGGATATCTCCCTCGACCCCAGCAGCACGGCTCCTCTCGACAACAACCCCCCGGCTACACGGCCACGTCACCCCGCCGAAGCCAGGCGAAGAGTATGCCAGTCCCCTACGGTCTGCTCCCAAGCGTGCTTTCAACCGACTAACAGCTGGTGCTGGGTGGAATTGCGCAGGCTATGGGTGACATTCATAGACAAGGAGGGCAAGGAGGTCAAGCTCGCCGTGTCGCAAGGGGACAACCTACTTGATATTGCGCAAGCGCACGACCTTGAGATGGAGGGTACGTGCCCAGGCCCTAGAAGCAATTGCTTCGAGGTGGAAGGAAAAGAAACCGCTGACCGGGGAAACTGTTATTCAGGGGCATGCGGCGGCTCCTGCGCCTGCTCGACCTGCCACGTTATAGTGCTGGACGACGAGTACTACGACAAGATGCCCGAGCCTGAGGACGACGAGAACGACATGCTCGACCTGGCTTTCGGCCTGACCGAGACGAGTCGACTTGGCTGCCAGGTGACTATGACCAAGGAGCTGGACGGCCTGAGGGTCAGACTGCCGTCAATGACGAGGAACTTGCAAGCAAGCGATTTCAAGTAGAAACGCACCGGTCAACTTGTCGGGGTAGACGGAGGGGGATTTTTGTCACTCTTTCTTCTAATCTGGGGCAGGAGGAGCGGGGCGCCAACGTCCGGACTTGTACTTTCACGATACCATGGGCAGCGAAAGAAGTACGGATGGGGTTGGTTCTGGACACGGAAGTACACCGCGTCACTGTATCATGTATATATGTATAGAACATAACCGAACGGCCCTGGATAACGGGCACGCGGGATTTGAGGCCACAGTCTCTGCTCTTATTCAACTCTACCAAGCAGTTAGATACTCGGCGAGGAGGGCGCTGGGGAAGGGCATTAAAGAAGGCTTCTCACGCCTCCTCCAACGGCCCCTTTTTAAGCCCACCGCCCCCGGCGGCAATAAGGTCCAGGAAGCCCTTTTTGGTCATCTCGGTCACCTTCTCCTCGCGCCTGTTCATGCCCACGACGCCCTCGGCCCGGACCGCGCGCTGCGCGTCGGCCGCCTTGACCTGCGCCGCCCGCACGGCGTTGAACAGCTTGATGACGCCCCTCTGCGCCACCTTGCGCAGCCGCCTTTCCGCCTCGAGCATCTCCGAGGTCGTGACCTGGCGCTGCTTGTTGCTGTTCTCGTCGTCGTCGTTCCCACCATCCCCACCACCACCGTTGCTGTTGCTGTTGTTGTTGGCAGTGGCGACAAGCACGTCGCGCACCCGGCCCTTCTCGAGCGCGAGCCGCCGCTGCTCCGCCATCTTGCGGTGCGCCTTGGCCTCGAGCGCCGAGTCGACGGCCAGGCGCGCCGCCTCGTGCGCCTCGGCGCTGCGCGCCAGCACCGGGTCCGCCCGCCGCGAGCTGCTCAGCTTAGTCGACAGGATCTTGGACATGGAGGTCGCGAAGGCCGTCGGGTCGTTGCGCTTCGACTGCTTCTTGGCGCGCCCACTGCCTGCCAGCGATGCTATGTCCTCGTCGTCTTCCTCAGAGTCGTCGTCTTCGTCGTTGTTGTCGCCCGAGTCGCTTTCGCCACCGCCGTCGTCGTCGCCGGTCTTGGATCTTCTCCTCCGTGCCTCGCTTTTTGCTGTTTGTGGCTTGGTGGGCTTTTTTGCTTTACTCCTGACTCTCGGGCCTTCTCTGCTAGAGTCGTCACCCGAGGAGGAATCGTTGTCTTCTTCTGGGCCCGAGGATTCTCCGTCGTCGACGACCATGTTGTCCAGATCCTCGGCGTCCGAATCGAGGAGGTTCACCGCTGTGAAGTCCTGGCCGTCCTCCGGTCCCTCTTCATCTTCGGAGGAGCTGTGGTACTCGCGCTGCTTCCTCGGTTTTTTGGATGGGCGGCCCTTGGGTAACCTGAGCTTCTCCTCTCTTGACCTCTTTTTCCCTGTGAAGCCCGCCATCATGCTATGACTCTCTTTCTTATGCTGCCGGGAAAGATGGAGGCGAAATGGGATTTCAATTGAGTTGGCTCTCTGAACCCTGCCGAGCACCTTCAATGCGAAAGCTCTGCGAAGACCAGGCAAAACGGGATTTTTTTGGCGGTCAAGAATGGCAGTATTTTCTCTGTGGGGCATGGGCGGTGGCGGGGATATCAACTGACACGGGCTGGCCCGGAGCTGCCAATGTCACGAGGACAAGAAACAACAGATGCAAGAACAGTCTCATTAACGTTCCCATCACCATTGATTTTTCTCACACAGGCCATTCATGTGAAAATGCAACGCTAAATAACCCCCAACACAAACTACCTAACCACAACATCTACAACAAGCCATCATGAACGAATACAGGATATCGATGATACACACGAACGAATCCAATCCCAAACTCGCGCCTTTGGTATATCCACCACTTTAAAATCAAGATCCAGCCCTGGTTTGCGAAGCCAGTATCAAATGCAAGAGAGAACGCAGAGAGAATGCCCGGTGAATCAAGTAATCGCAAGACAGGGACTGAAAACAAAAAGCAGAGGCGGAGGGAAAGCAGGTTCGGTATGGTGTGATCGCACAGGATTAAGCAAAAACAACGACAACTAACAGGCTGAGAAGGCGCAGGGTGATATCCCCTAAAACATATACGACCAACCAACGTTTAAATGCAAAGTGCGTGCTTTGGGTATACGTTTGCTTTGACAAGACAGAATTGCTGGGAACAGAAAGGACGGGAAAATCATAGCGTGATGGAAGAAGCCGCGGAAAACAGTGGGAAACAAAAGAAATATCAAACCATCGAGAGGTTGGGCCGGATACTGCAGATGCCAATAAGTCCCAGACCAACACAGGTACAGCGTCATGTTGCAACGCCCAACACAACACACAATCACCAACAACCAGTGACACCCACTAGCCTCGGCCGTAAACCTCATCCTGCTGCGCCATAAAGTTCTTGGCAATGCCGTCCCCGCCCTCGGCAGCCGCCGCCATCCAGTGGATGGCTAGGCACATGGGCGCCGGGTCCGTGCGGACGTCGCCGAGGCTGGGCCCGGCCGGTCCGCCCCCGGCCCCGACGGAGCCTCCACCGCCGAGGCTCGCGCTGCTGCCACCGCCGGTGCGAGAGCCGCCGCCACCCGAGGCCCCGCCGGCGCCACCTCCGACGCCGAGCCCCCTGCCCGCGCGGGACCCGCCGCCCGCGCCGCCGCCCGATGTGGCGGCGTAGTTGTCGAGCACCACCTGCCGGAACACCCCGCTGAGCTTGGAGAGCGGCAGCGTCGACCGCTCGAGCATCTCGGGCTCCGACAGGTAAAAGAGCGCCAGCTCGCGCTGCGCCGTCGGGTCGCCCTCCTTGGCCGTGATGGTGAGCATCTTGCCCGCGTGCACCTTGCCGAGCGACGCCAGCGGCGGCGGCGACGGCGGTTTGTGACCTTCCA
This sequence comes from Magnaporthiopsis rhizophila, assembly GCA_003049465.1. NCBI lineage: Eukaryota > Fungi > Ascomycota > Sordariomycetes > Magnaporthales > Magnaporthaceae > Magnaporthiopsis > Magnaporthiopsis rhizophila. The sequence continues at coordinate 102,471 of PYSS01000086.1, read as the reverse complement.
GCGCGCTGCTGCTGCGTGCCGTCGATGCCGACACTGCCGAGACCGCGGACCGCGCAGACCTCGCAGATCGCGCAGACGACACGCTCTGGGCGTCGATCGACCGAGCGCCGGTCGAACCGATCGATGGCTCGATTCCGACCCAACCCGACGAGGACGAAGAGCTCTTGGACGACCGAGCCGACTCGACGATCTTGTCGGCGACTTCGACCATAGTTCTGCAGACCTCCTGCTTCAGGAGAAGGGCGGCCAGGCCCGCGTTCCAGAACGCCTTGCCCCGGTCCGTGTTGTCAAGAATCGAGGCGTTCACGAAGGATGCGATGAACTGGAGGTCTCGGAACAGCGTCTTTGGTCGAACCGCCGGATCCCTGAATAGGGACCGGAGAACCTCGACGATGCTGTCCGTATGGGCCGGGTCCGTTACTGCGGAGCGTGCGTCGACCCCGAAACCACCGCCGCGGCCCCGGACAGTCGTCAGAGCTTGTCCGTCTACCCCGACAAGCGCCTGCGAGCGGGCCGTCATCGTGTGCGAGCGGCGCTCCTTGACATTGTCGATGGCCTTCTCCAGCGGTTTTATCGTTGACTGCTGCACTGGCTTGCCATCCTCAGAGGTTGAAGGTTCCTGAGTGCTGCCCGTGCGGGCGTGTGCGCCTGCGCGCCTTCTCGAGCCGCCAGACGCCAGAGAAGCCACAATTAGGTGCTCTAGCTCGTACAAAGCTTCCAGCTTGACGTAGGGGCTCGGATGCACACAGAACATGCGCAGAAGGCGCTGGTACGCCTTGACAAAGGGGAACTCGGCATCCCTCTCTCTCCGTCCGGACCTCCGGCGAGCGTTATGCTCCCCATAGTCACCTGGGCGAGCCGTCAGATCCTCCGGGAGGCGCAGGCTCTCGGTGTCGCGCCGGCTTGACTCGGCCGACGAAGGGCTCTCGCCAGCTCCACGAAGGTCCGCAAAGCTCCTCTTCTTCTCCAGGAAGCGTCGCCCGCTCCCATCCTTGGACTTCCTCTTCTCCGAAGTAGAAGTATGCAGCTGTGCCAGGGACGGCGACGGGGACTGCTGGGCTGTTGTCTGCGCGGCAGCAGCCTGAGCGGCCTGCGCGTCCATCTTGTCACGATGTTTGATGCACTTCTGACCAAGATCCTGGAACCAAAGGTCGGCCTCGGAGCCCTTGGCAAAGACCAGGTTGCCCAAGTCCGAAAGCAGCAGACTGGTGAGTGATCGCTTGAGCCGTGCAAGAAAGTTGGTCTTGTCCTCCGACAACCGCTGCTGCATGACCGTCTCGTTGGACGACGCCGCCGTGGTCGGCCTCACAGCTTGGTGATGGGGCGAGAGAGCACCGTGGTGGGGGAACGAGAACGAGCCGGATAGGCTGGTCAAGCTGGTGGCGGGAGACTGCGGGCGTGGGGGAACTGCAGGCGCCGCGGAGAGGGCAGACTGGAACTGGGACCAGTACGTAATGCCCGAATCTATTCCATGTACCGGCGAGGACGCGCCAAAATAGTCGGGCGAGTCGACGGCGTCGGGCATTGTGCTGCTGACGGTGGCCCTCGAGGCGCTGAATCGACTCGAGTCGAACGAGTGCTGGCTCATGTTGAAAGACGAGACACTCCTCAGATCACGAGAGACGGAGCTGAAGCGGCCCGGGAAACGACGGTCCCCGTCGCTGACGACGCTGGACGCGTCGTCCCAGTGAGCATCCCTCTCTCTCGCCTTGCTCCCATCGAGATGTCCGCGATCGACGGCATAGAGCTCGTTTGTCCAGAGCTCGGCGCTGGGGGTGACTCCGTCGCCAATCAGCCTGCTGACGCACGAGTGCACCTCGACGCTCAGGCGATGGATGCGCTCTTCGCCCTTGCAAAAGTTCTCGACGCCAAACTCTTGAATCCACTGCGCCGTGGTTTCCGACTGGTCGTCCGAGAGCTTGTTGCGGAAGCCGTAGTCTTTGCCGCCGCTGAGCATGTTTGCCATCTGGGACTCGTTACTGTAGAGGAATGCCAGACGCGCAGTCTTCGGGGTCGAAGGCGCCGACGGCACCGGAGCGCCCATGGACTTGAGGGCCGCCGCGATGTTGGAGCTGAAGTCGTAGTGCGTCGAGTTCCGCACGTCGATGACGTACCAAGCCTTGTCTCTGAGAGCGGACAGCCGCCTCATCATGCCCTCGATCGCCCCTTCGGCGCGCTCCTGAGACTGTTTGAGCCATACGAGCCATGCATCGTACTCTTCAATCGCGGATGCCGATCGACGGATCGAGTCGCGCGGCCCGCGAGAGAAGATGTAGAGCAGGACGGCAAAGCCGTTGGACCGCAGAGACGACGACGTGAGGGCGTTGAGGCGCTGCAGAGTCCGCCAATACTGATGCGCAGAGACAAAGTCGGACTGTGCACGAGACTGAGCCGATGCCGCCGTCAGCATGGCGACGAGGACCGACTCCTGTCCTCCGGCGCCGGCTTCAGATTCCACAGAACCGCTTCCAGAAGAACTCAAGTCGGCAGGGGCTGCGGAGCTGGACTCAATATCAACAGCAATTGTGGGAGCCGGTTGGGTGTGCCGACGGTATGGGTTGTTCGAGTTACGGATCTGCGCGCTCTTTTCAGTCGAGATAACCTTGTTCTTGGATCGGTACTTCTTAAGAGTCGACGTGGTGCGGTTGCTGAAGGTCGGCGCATGTCCACCGCTGTCTGGCGACTCTCGAGGGATCTCATACTCCTCGACCAGCCTCAGGATCGAATCGCGAAGCTGGTGGTAGTCCTTGCCCAGGTCCGGCCGGCCGTCGTCCTCATCCTCTTCATCCGTGTCGCTTGTGGGAGAGTTCTCGTCCTCGTCGACATCATCGTCTGGGTCGTAGGTCATCTGCGTCGAGAGCATGTTGCCGTCGGCAGAGATGAACAAGACTGACCAGCGGTCCATGCACGGGTGGCATGTGCCCTGGACAACGTCGGGGCCCAGACTCTGTGTCATCTCGTGCAGTGCTTCCCGGAGGCGGAACCCATCCTCTTCGTAGGTCTTGACCCGCTTCTGAAACGGGATCGGGGGCGAGTATCGACTCGAGGTCCCGGTGTGCTGCTCTTCCAGGAGAGGCTCGTGCGAGGTAGTAGCATCGCTGAGCACCGATGACAGGCTTGTGCTGATGACTGAGGCGCCGTCATTGTTATTGGGATTGGGGTTGTTACTATTGCCGGTGTGGCGTGGCGATATCACGGATATGGGCTGTGAAATGACAGACATGCCGGATATCGAGTTGGCGCCGGACCTTAGCCTGTTTGAGTGAGCAGATTGCGGCCTTTTCTCGGGGAACAGAGCATTGATCATGGTAACCAAGTCGGCCGGTGCAATGACGAGGTACGGGTGTACCTCGACCGTCTCCCTCAGCGATGTTAGAGATCGGGCAGGCAGGAGCCTGGTCTTCCTCCTCGCCGACCGTGGACCAAAACGGCCCAAGATGTTCTCAATGTGCCTGGTGGTCTCGGGCTTGACTGGCTTGCCCGAGATGACATCCTGGGCTAGCCTGGACGCGTACATGGCCACGGTCCGCAGTATCTTCTGGCGGCCATAGTCCGTGATGTGGTACTCGGCCATGATGCCACGGGTTTCCGGGTGTATCATAACCTCTGGGAGCCACACCTGGAACAGCCAGCGGAGCACGAGCTCGCGTCGCGTGCTCTCGACAAACTGCGCGTCCAACTTCTTCAGGATCTCGTTGCCCAGTTCGACAAGACCTTCGGGAATGCCGGTCTCGTCTTCATCGTCCATGATCTCGAACAGCTGCTCGACCGCCTTCTCGTAGAACCTGTCGGCCGCGCTCGAGTCCTCTCTGGACCAGCTGCTGAGGTTAAACCGCGTTCCATTCTGGTCCTCCGCTCTGTCGAGGATGAAAGCGCCGTCTTCCAGGATCTTCATCAGGTACCACTCCATATTGTTCCGGCCTGGCCAGTCGCGCATAGAGGACCACGCATTCAGGACAGAGAACAGTATCGAGTCGTTGCCCGTCCTTTGCTCAGAGATCAGTCGCGCCATGGCAGTGGCCCAGATGTGGGTCCGGCGCCGGTCCTCTGCGCTGTCCGGACCTGCCGAGTTGGCGAAACAGGTGTGAATCAAAGCAGAGAGGGGATCATGGCGCTGGAAGGAAAGCAGCTGCTCAACGTGGCTAACGGGGTTGGCTGACGACCTATGAGAGCCGCTCCTCAACGCCGAAGTCCGGTCCCGGAGGTTGGACGAGGGTAGGCGCGAGGAGGACGAGGAGGCGCCGTGGGAGGGGAGGACGGAATCGATAGGCTCGGGGTTTTGATCAAACGTCTTCAAAGCAGAAAGCTCGGTCGAGTCAAGAGAGCAGAGCCTGGCAGCCAGATAGTCCGGGTTGGTCCTGATCTGTGTTAGGAAAGCCAAAAACGCCTCCCTGGACGAGGCAGCGATGCTATTCAGAAAAGGAGCGCTGGCGTCGCCAGCAAGGCCCGGGGAGTTCAGGCTCTCGGAGGAGCCGACGCCTGGAGAATGCAAGGACAGCGACTCCATCTCGGGCTCCAGCATGGCGTACTTCCTGCTCTCCATGCAGCTAAGGCGGACATCGTGCACGGCCTTGTAGAGGCTGGCAAAGGCCTTCTTCTCCTGCGAGCGGAAGCAGTTCACCAAATTGCGGTAGGCCACCTCGCCGCAGCGGGTCAGCCTCGCCGAGAGCGCGGTGGCGACGAGGTTCCGCTGCAGGCGCACACGGTTGTTGGCGCGCTTGCGCTCCTGATACTTGGACAAGCGCACCAAATGGGCCAGCTCCTCTAGCGTAAGCCTATTCGGCTCGGGCTCGGCGAAGAAAGGGTTCGTATACTGCGAGACATCATGGAGCAGTAATGGTGGAAGCTTGAAGGGCGAGGGGTTAACGCCTAGTGTAGGCAGGGCGCCTTCGCCGCCGGCGGGGAGACCTTGTTCCAAGGAGCTCTGGACCTGGTCCTGAACCTGGTCCTGGGAAAGAGGCATCGGGAAGGCCTGTTGTGCAATTATAGGCTTTTGGGCTAAGGTCTGGGACCGGTGTTCGGAACGGCGCGGCACCTCATCGCTACGCCTGGCTGACATGGCTGACATGGCGGCGGCGGCGGCGGCGGCGGTCTTACTAGTCGTTCGCGAGGGGCTCCTGGACCTGGTTCTCTGCGGCTTGCATGTGTCGACATGGTCATCGGGCGAGTGCGGGGGCGACGGCGAGGGCGACCTTGAGGGGAAAGGACCCGGGCTGGAAGGCGCAGCTTTTCAGGCAAGGTGCCGGTTAGCAAGGGGCTTGCACAGCGGGCGAGATTTCCAGGAGGGCTTTCGCCAGGCCTGGACGCCGGTGGGGCTCCGGCGCACGTACGATCAGATGAATTAGAGTATATGGGAGACGAGAGTGATCGTTGCATGGAGATCATAGTGGGCGCATGGAAGAGAGAGAGACTGGGACCAGCTGTCACACCGGCGAGGACGACGGTGATGGTGGTGGTAGCGGTGATGGTGGGAAGAAGAGACGGTATATCGTAGTTCGGCGGGTGCCTCGAGGCGGGCGTCGGCGGCGGGATGGTGGAGGACTCGAGGGGAAGCTACGGCTCGTCCCCAGATCGTCTCCCGTCTTTCTTGGAGGCGGCGGCGTGAGCTTTACCTCCACCAGCAAGCTGGACAGAAAAGAGGTGACCTCGGCGCGCAGAATTCAGGGATTACACCCGTCGGCGGCGGTGGTACGCGTGTGCGTGTTCGTGTGAGGTTGCAAGGGCGGGTCGCGAGCGTCGGCGCCCAAGCTTCAAGGCAGGTGGGTGTTGTAGCTAAGGTTGGTGGTAGGCAGTTAGGTCGTTCTCGACGGTCGTCAAGCCGCAAGTCTCGCGCGGGTTCAGCTACGGCATTGGACTCGAGGGCGTAGGGTCGCGTTCGGGGCAGGCGTGCAGGTATATGTCCCGCACAGGGCAAGTGGATGCAAAGCCTAGCAGCTAGCTGGTTGTTCTTGTTGGGAGCAACAGGAGGCGGCAACAGAAGTCAAGACGGGCGCAGATGCGGGAAGCAGGGAGGTCTGCTTCTCTTTTGGGGCCAGCCGGCCTGGCCTAAGACAGAAACGGGAATGCCTCTGGTAGCCTGGCAGCGAGCAGGTGTCGGGTTTCGCTGAGCTCTCATGCATGCGGCGGCATCAGCAGCAGCAGCAAGGCCGTGGGCATGCAAGCGGCAGGTCGGGGTCTGGTGGTCTCCAGTGCTGCCGGCCTGCGTCCCTCCGCGCCTTCAGGCTGCAGGCTTGCTGCGTTGTAGCTGCAGGCAGGCGGCAGCTCGCACGGCGCCGCGGTACGCCCCAGCACTGGGCATCTGGTGCGTGGGGTAGGTAAGGTACTTTTGGAGGTACGTCCCAGCACCCACAGCCAGGTGTCGATTGGCCCTTGCGGCGACGAGCTAGGCTCCTTTAGGGCCACGCGGTTGTGCCCTTCGGGGACACGGACGGGAGAAGCCACTCTGCAACTGCCACGCCGCTAGCTCTAGAGGCCACCACCGGGCAGCAAACCAACCACCACCACCCTCTTGCAGCCGCGAGATGCCCACCTCGCACAACGACTGTCCTCTCACGGAGCTTCGCATGTCATCATCAGGCCGCTTGAGGGAGCCATGGAGGGGCTGCCGCCATGTCAACAATGCACGAGACCTCGGGGCAACCGAAATTTTCTTTTCTTTTTTTTCCCTCTCAGTTTTCTTTTTCCTTTTTTCTTTTCTTTTCTTTTTTTTTTTTTTTTTTTTGGCCCTGAGCACTTACCCTTGTCTGGTCATTTCTGTGGCGAATTTATCTCTAGCCCCGTCCTTGTTTCCTCCCGCCAGGGCCCCTGGCGTGCTTCATCATCCATGGCCTCCCCTGGCGACCATTGGCCAAGCTGATTGACAACGCATCGTCATCCTCCCGCCCAGGAGCCCGCTTGTCCCGCCGCAACCCACTCCACGCGGCGACAATCAGGGACGTCCCAGTCTCGAGAGCCTATGGTTGCCGCAACGAGCGCCCATCATAAACGCCGTATTCAGCTGGGAGCTGAGTGTGAGTCTATGTATGTAGCAGTCAGTCATACTCAGATGTCGTGTCGTCGGCACGCTGCCGCCACTCATATTCGCGATTCTGGATGATGCGCACATCGTCATGTCCGCGTGCACCGCTCCTTTCAGCCAACAGCAGCGGCCAGCCAGGGGCATCCGGCGGGACCAGCCATGTTTGCCGCGCGGGCCTCCTCCCCAGCATTCCTCCATGTTCCTTCTTTTCGCGCCCATCCGGTGGGTACCTGGCCTCCTCAGGAAGTAGTGGTAGGCACCTAACGTGAATTGCTGCCCGCCCGCCCGTCCGTCCATCCAGAACTGCGGTGAGCCCTTGTTCCCGAGCCGAGCGGGCTCGCTTCCACCAGTGCCTTGCGCAGGGGCCCAGCATTGAATGGAAGCCCGACAGCGACGAGGCAGCACGACCGATCTGCCGCCGTTCTTTGGAAGACATGGTTGCCCCGGTCGCCCGCCATACTTCTTTCACTGTTCAGTGTGTCAGAACTCGTTCTGTACCCCTCTTTTTTCGCGGCCGCTCGTGAGCTGGCGTGCATTGCATTTTGGCCTGCCTTGCATTTCTCGCCTCCCACCCTTTCCCTCCGTCTTGTTTTTATTTATTGGTATCAATTTTATTTGCTAGCCTCCTTTTTGTTGCCCTCCCTTCCCCTTGGGACGGCTCCACTGCACTGCCGCTGCCAACGCACCGTGGGACCCAATCATGGACCACCTGCATTCACCCCTCGGGGTCCCCTCCTCCCACGCCAACTGGCGGAGGCGATGTGAGTCCGGGCGGCAGTCAGCGGTCTCGGTCCTGCTGTCACCCGACGGGATCTCCTGTTTCCCGACCCACCCTTGCTTTTCCCACCTACCTCATGGCTGCCCATCCCCATCCACCCACACCTCGCCGAGCCCGTCGCTTCTCGGGACTGGACGAGAACGGAGACGCGGCGATCCAAGACGTCTGGGGCCAGCAACAATCAGTCTAGAAGCCCAATGTCGGCTAGGCACACGCGCTGCTGCGCGCATTCGAGTATTTTCGTCTTTTCCTTTCTATTTTCCGGGCCGGATGACCCTGCAAGCGCGAGTGCAAGCGCAAGTACCAGTGCGGCGACATCAATGTGGTGTGGACTTTGTTGAGACTGCCCGCCGCCATGCTTGCGCCATCTTGGCTAATCCTCTACCCGCGATTCGTTGAACCGTAACGAGGGATCGGATACAGACGAAGAGCGTCTTCTGGAGAAGAAGACAGCTTTGCCAGTAAATGCATGTGCGCAACGTCAAGTGTGCTCTTCCCTGCAGCCTGGACTAATCGAGCTTTCTTGCATTTCCATGTGGATGTTGATCCGCAATATTCCGTGTTCTTGGATCTGCGCTGGCAACGAAGAGTTCAGCACTCGGGCGTCCCCTGGACAGCAAGCAATATTATGGTGACATGCGCCATATTTCCCAAGCCGCGAGCATGTTTGATATCCTCCGAGCTGTTCGGTTCACCGCCGCAATCATGAAGTCTCGTGACAGTCTTTCAATCTAACATTCCAAGTTATTTGTCCATGACTTGCTCACCGCCGCAATGACAGGCCGCCCAATCCCCGAGCCAGATAGACGCCTCTCATCGCTCATGTGCCCTGGCCCTTTGCCTATCAGAGCGGTTCGACCATCTTTTTTTTCCCTGCCATGTTCTTGTTGGGGTGTCCAGTGCGACCAGATGCTGTGCCATGGCCATTCTGTTCGACCGTCTCTCGCCGAGATTCCGTAGTAGGCGCTAAGACGCATTCCCTTTCCAATATTCTGGGTTGCAGACGCGGTCTCTAGGGAACAACAGAGCTCGATATCCATCATTATGCCGAATAAATCTGCGGGGTTTGGCTCCTGCACCTCAGCTTTTCAGCACACAACCCACCCCACCATCTTGAACACTGCAGCTTTCAGCAGCCCGACCAAAATCGGCTCGTGTAAAAACGAAAAGGTTCCAGCTCCAGCGGAGGGCTTCATCTAACTCCATGTATTCTGTAAACACCCGCCACGGTTCGCACTGCCTCAATGCCACCTGGCGCTCTCGTTTCCCATCAAGCCTACTAGAGTAAGACTGGAGTACAACAGCAAGTCCTGCTGATGTGTGTGCACTGTGCGGCTGTGTCGCCGACAACTCATCATGGCCGGCCCCAAGGTCGGTCTCAGATGCGGTCGGATTTGACTCACAACCCTTCCCCTACCTATCAGGAACCTTCCGTATCTGCCGGGGCCAGCATTCTCATACCAACCACAATGCCACCAGGAACCGTTCGTTACCAAGGCAAGGACCTTGCAGAAGCAATACCTATTAAGGTTTGTTGATCCTGGATGTGAACTTCCCATCCAGATACATACCTAGGTAGACCAATATGCGACATGTTACGATCCATGTATGTAGATGCAGGTATTGCTCATCTCTGCCACGAAAGATGCAACCCCATGTGCGGTCTGGAGCTTCCTGCATGTGCAGGTGGATAAATCCCGCAAAAAGGAAAACAAAGCCCACGATGCAAGCGACTACCTCTAAAAACAGAGACGCCTTGTCCGAGTGACTACACTCGATCAATGCAGGTCTGCCCCGACCTTCCGTCCTATTTGCTGCATTGCCCGGGCTTGCAGAAAACGCCCCCCACCCGCCGCGATACAATATGAATCTGAACCATGTGATTCGTCCTTCCAAGTGCGATAATCCGCCTGCTTGAAAACGTTGATGCAGCTAGCCGTGGAGACTGCGACCTCGAAAATGCTTACGGCGCCGTTCTCGAGAGATCGTCGGGGATTGACCTCCTGCCGGAGACAATCCCAGCCGTTTCTACACGCGGCTGGCTGGCCTTGCCATCCGGCACGGGAAGTACCCCGCCAAGAGTCTTGACACTCTGGAGCCAAATGAAGCGGCTCCGTTGCGCTTTCTACACGTGTTCATCGTGTTTTGTCTTTCTTTCTTATCGTCGCACACAGGTTTTTTCTCCCCTTTGCTTGGCTTGCGTAAGCGATCGACTTGGTGAGTATGTGGACAGGTGCGTCTGAGAGGGATTTAGGGAGGTCTAGGCATTTGAGGCGAAGCGGACATCAAATCCCTTCAGCACACTCATTATGCTAGCAGCTTCGACCTCAATGGGAGGTCGAGGGGCCGTGCCGGTGGTCGATTGCTCTGCCTCCGGTCTCGGCGCCGCCCTCAGAAGAGGCACCCAATTAGCGATCTCGTCTGTTGCCTGGTTGAAATGGCGATGACTAGATAGTGTCTTGTAGGTGTCGGCGCAGGAGAGACTCAAGCCGAAGTTGTTGGTTTGTGGCTTTGCTGCTGTCTTCGCCGGCTGCGTTTTACAGCAGCCGCCTGCTCCCCCTCCTCCGCAGCAACCGCCGCCGCCTTTTCCGCCCTGATCGTTCTTCTCCATGGCCGCAGCCAACGAGCGACAGAATAGCCCAGACATCGGGTCCGCAAGACATTGAGCGCAAGTTCCGGGACCTCCTGGCCCACATGTAGACTTGGGCTTGTTAGCCCTCTCGACAGCAGGCCTAGTGCCATATTTGATCGACTGCACCCCTGGAAGCTTGATGGCGCCAGTTGCAGTCACTTCCAGGGGAGGCGGGACGACATCCGTCTCAGATGGAGGTGGTGTCTGGGCCTGGCGAGCCGCATTGGCGACCGGGTTTGGGGCGGGTGGTATCGGGGCCGCCGACAGCACTGGAGCCATCGCATCGGCGCAGACGCAGTAGGTTCCCTCGGTACAGAATCCACAGGAGTCCCTGGGAGGGATTGGCTGCTGAGCCGGCACGGGCATATGAGTCCGCGATGCTGCCGGAGCGGGAGGGTTAGGCTTGCTGCTAGAAAAGAAGGCCGTAAAGTCGGTCTCCATAGCCGCATCAGATCGTGCCCTCTTCTCTCCTGGCGCAGTGGACGGCGATGTCGACCGATGGGGCCGCTTTAGGTCTGATGATCCCATGGTGGCATTGAGGGTGGCCTCGAGACATTCGCACTTGGTGCCGAGGCTGCACTTGCCACACCCGACCATGGCGTTTGCTAGAGCCTCCTCGGCGCACGCGCATGGCCCTCCAGGAGCACATGAGCCGCATGACAGTGACGACTGTTCGCCGATCTCCGTATCTTCGGGCGGGGAAATGATCTGCGAAATGGAGAACGAGTGCACGGGGTGCCGTGGTGCAGGCGCCGACGTCGTGCTGGCAGTGCTCTGCCTTACGCCGAAGGTTGGCTGATTTGACGAGGCTGACTGGATGCGGTTGTTGTAGACGCTGGGGCCCGCGGCGAATGTTTCACCTGGCTGCCCGTTTTGCGGCGAGAGGAGCGTGATGCTCCCATTTCTCGACGGCGCCATGGAAGGCAGAGGCGCGGCGTCCTCACTCCACCTGCGTCGTTCGAGCCGCTCTCGCTCAAGCATATTCTCCAATACCTGACATCGGGTCATGAGAGTCTGGGCCTCGACCTCGAGCTCATGGATGCGGTCATGAAGCTTCTTCTGTTCACGCTGGTGTTCCTCCGCCTGCTCCTCCAGCTGTTCCTCCAGCTCCCCAACCCGCGCCGCCCTTCTTTCACGGAATGCCCTCTGCGCGGCACGGTTTTGGGCCTTCCGCTTAGTGGGCGGCGTGTCGGTTGCTGGCTTGCGTCCTGGCTTCGGTCTAGGCGGTATGACCCATTCCTTGCTCGTCACTGAACCAGGAGGTTTCGCAGCAGCCGGCGGGGGTGCCGGAGACAATATGGACGCCATCGGGATTCCAGTCGGCTGAGGCCTTGAATGTGGACGGGCACTCTGGCCGGCGGTTGGGCGAATTGTTAAAAGCGAGTTTGATCGAGAATGCGTCGCGGAGGCAGCCGTGGGCGAAATTCCTTGGGTGTGAGGGGATTTGGCCGAAGTGGGGCTCGGGACCAAGGCGCGAGGTGAGCCGACCTTGCCGCCACGAATCGCTGGGGCAGGCATCGGATGCTTTCGAAATCAGCATGTGCTGGGCAAAAGTACTCGAGTCTGTCTATGGAGACGATGCCAAGCCTCTTCATTGTTAGACACAAGCCCTGCCTCGCTCACTCACCCTTTGTACTGGGCAAGGTCGAATGGTAGAGCGCACCTTGAGGTAGAATTCGCACTGTAATGAGCACAAGGCGAGAGTGAAAGAAGCCCAAGATGAAGCATGGGACCGCTAAAAGGGACTTCGCTGTTGAGATGTTGAGACTCTTCAAGCAAGTAAAGATCGTGCGAGTTCGCTGGTCTAGCTCCTTTGCTCGGAAAAGTGGTAGGTAGTTGAAAGTAGTCTACCTTATGCACTGGGGACCGGAAACCGTAGGCTTTTGTGTCCACGGCCCAGGTCGGGCTTCCCGGTGGCAGAGAAAGCTGGTCCCAGAAATTAGCCTTCGTTCAGGTCCTAATATCGGAGCTGATCGGGGCGGTGGATTCGTGGTTCTGCGACTGACTTAGGTTATCCTCTACTGGTTCCTATCCTCAACCTACTAAGAAACGAGCCAGAACTTGTATCATGTCATTTCGTTGCGTTTCTTGAGACTATCTGAATTGAGAGAGGCTCTCCCAGAGAATTCCACCCCCAAACGTCAGCTCTCTTCTGCAAGCTCTTGACTATTTCTGGGCGCTGGATGAGTTGGCGATTATTTTTCGTTCCTGTGAAGAAGCCTCGCGATCCGTGCACTGTTTGGGGTCACGCTGGTGGATACAACTGATGAGATTGATAAGATCAGCTTGCAGGGGCTGGCAGTCTAGTACCAGATTAGCCTAGTGCGACCTCTCATCGGACCATGCTCCCTTTGGCGAAATGGTGCATTGAAGCCGCCTACCATTGGCCCGTCTCATTGGCCAAGCACCTTGACGGTTCCACACCCAGGCAGAATGCTACCAACACGGTGGGCAGGAAAACAGCACGGTTCAACTTGACCATTTTCTACTTTCCCTCCGGCTTGTCCATTAGTTCTCTTATTAGGACCGGGTCTTTTCGCCGACTTCGGGCAGTCGCTCACTTTTCACTCCGCCCCATCCTTTGGAGCATGGATCTTCGGGTTGGCAGCGACTTCGGCCGTCGTCGGAATACAACCTGACACAAAGTGCTAGGATTATCGCCTCAGGCTAAACGTTACCCCGCCCGCACATCATGGGCTCGCTCGTATGAATAATAGGCTCAGGTACATGCTTTAGTTTTCCTCCAAGGACTCTCAGTGCGAAACTAAATACCGACGACTGAGGTTGCGGGGAGACCGACGGCGAGCGATGGCTTTGCGTCCGCCTCACAATCTCGGCTTGACATCAGTTGGATGTGAAGAGTCGGAGTCGTCCCTTGTGCCTGGATTAAACTCCTCATATTCTGCGATAGGACGCCATAGTTATTAACGTACCTTACTGCCTAGTAGGTAGGTAGGTAGCTTCCGTGAGCCTCAACTCTCATTCGTTAATTGTCATGGATTTGCTGGGATTACGGCATACGTCGTCCACAAGAATTCCGCGTGGGATGGACCCTCTCGATTGAGAACACCTGCGCCGGATCGTCCCCCACCACACGATTGGCGCCACAACGCTGAAGCCACATCCTCTTAGCACCTCTAGAGTGCTCGCAAATGAGGTTAGAGCTAAGACAGAGACATTCTCTCTACAATCATATTGAACTGTCATTGCATTTACTGCTCACTGCACATCTGAGCCGACAGCTTCACCCCGCATTTGGCAACCATGAGCGGTGGGCTCGGCCTGGGGCTCCAGCTGCCCAAGTCGCCGGCACCGCGCCCGACATCGTCCTACTCGGGGTTCCAGCTCCCATCTTCAAGCTCGTCAGTAGACTCGGATAACAACGACGATGACGACGACTCCGCCCTCCCGTTCCCGACGGCGCTAGCCCGCAAGGACTTCCTAGCCCCGGATTTTGACCCCGCCGCATATCTGTCCTCGCTTTTCCCCTCAGACGCCGACACGACCTCGGCCCATCGTCACCAGACACTCGAGGACCTGCGCTCGGACCTGCGCGACCGCAGCGCCGCCATCTCGACCGAGCTGCTTGAGCTGGTCAATTCCAACTACACGTCCTTCCTCAGTCTCGGCGACGAGCTCAAGGGCGGCGAGGACAAGGTCGAGGACGTCCGCGTCGCCCTGCTCGGGTTCCGCCGCGCCGTCGAGGACATCAAAGAGCAAGTCCGGCGTCGCCGCACCGATGTCTCGGATGCCTGCGCCGAGCTCACGGAAGTCAGGGCGGCCATTGAGAGGGGGCGGCGCATGCTCGAGCTTGACGAGAGAGTCGCGGCGCTTGAGGCCCGCCTAGCTGTCGACAGCTTGCCTAAGAATACCGCCGACGACATATTCAATGTAGACGACAGCGACGAGGGTGACGAGGCCGAGGGAGGCTTCGATGAGCTAGCTGAAGCGGAGCGGACATTTGTCGGCAGCAGTTTCGCCAAGCTCCTTTCACTGACGACGGAATATCAGGTGATTGAACAGCTCGCCGACTCGATTGGGGTGGATGTGCCATTCGTCATCAAGATGGGCGACCGGATAGCCAAGTGTCGGAATACGTTATTGCTCGACCTGAATACAGCAACCAAGGAAGCGAAGAATGCGGGTACACGCGGCCATTCAAGGATGCTGAAGTACCTTTCGATATACCCACTACTCGAGGCCGAAGAGAACGCCATTGCTGTGCTCAAGAACAAATGAGAGACGAACGGCTCGAGAGCGTAGATTGCAAGAGGGACTTCTGGTCAAGACAAAAGGTGGCTCAATATACCCCCAAGATAATTAACATAAGAGGCATCAAACTGGCAGTCCAGAGTTTATTGTACATAATCTAAGCCCATCATACACTACATCGGTGTTGATAGGGCGGCGGTCGTAACGGCAGGGTCTGAGGGGTTGAATCCGCCGCTCAAACTGAAACCAGGGCTGTGTGTCGAGCTAAGGACAATCTCGTCAATGCCTTTGTCTGTTTGCTCCTCGAGAGCGACTATATCCTTCTTTAGCTGAGCGATGAAGGCCTTGATGTTGTCGGCCAGCATCTCGGGCGTGAACGATAGCTTGCCAATGGCCATCCTCACAACGCCCTCCTTCTCCCTGTAGTCAGACGCCCCGATCATCTCGCGGATCATGCTCTTGACGTCCTTTGCGACCGTGCCAGTCTTGACACTCGGCATCATGCCTTTGGGGCCCAGGATGCGGCCCAGGTTGGCGGCGGTGAGAGCCGGTAGCGAGTCGACGTGACAGACCAGCTTGTTGAAGTCCATGGAGCCGTCACGCACGGCCTCGAATATCGTCTCCTCGCCCACCGCCACGGCGCCGGCCATGCGCGCCTCAGCTGCTGCGCGGCTCCCGGGCTTGCAGATGACCGCGATCTTGATATTTGTCGCGAGAGTATGGGGTAGACGGATGCGGTTTCGGACAATGGCAGTACGCTTGAGGGATGTGAGCTTGACCGCGAGGTCGTATGCTACACTGTCCGCCGGCTTGCCAACCTCAAAGGCCCGGACATATCTGCAAATGGGAAAGCGAAGCGATGGTCAGCTATGAGCTGTCATTTTGGGACGACGGGTGTTGGTAAAGTAGCAGGACAGACCTCATAGCATCGCATAGAGAGAAAGTTACTAGTTCGTCTTTCCTCCATACTCTGAACGTCTTGTGCTGCCTCTTTTTCTTTTCGGGTTTCTTGGACGGCGACGCGAACCGAACCTGGGTGGCCGTCGGGGCGAGGAATCGAGGAACTTTTGTGGCTGCCGGCCGTAGTGTTGCTGAAAGACTTAGCCTTGCCAATGAGACGAGGCATTGACCTGCTGAAGCCATTGCCGAGCTTGGGGTTACGTGCAGATATCCCTCCCAGTCCCGCAGTCAAGCTTTCCCGCGACAAGCTCCTCAGGCGAAAGAAGTAGCTGTCGCATCGCTTAGGTAATCGAGAACCTCTTGCGCCGTCCAGCCGTTTTTCGTGCCTCTGTCAGCCCCACTGTCTCCGTCACTTGCACCCCGCATCTCAAATGTTTGAGTCAACCCCACCATGGAATAGTGCACCACCTCCACTGCTTCTCGTCTGGCGTGGGCGCGTGCGAATTCGGTTTTTCTTTCCTGCAGGTCCTTGTCCACAGCGCTGTTTCTGTTTCGGAAAGCCACGAATAATCCAAAGCACGATCCTTGCGCAATGAAGGCCGGCGAGATCGCAGGCATTGCTCCCGCCTTGTCGGGAGACTTTCGGTCCATTGAGGCGCACCTGGCCAGCCTCGACAAGCACCTGACACTGCGGTCCTATCTCGATGGCTACCAACTTGGCGAGCTCGACTCCAAAATCTGGGTTGCCCTCGCTAGTAACAGGGCAGCCGTGGCCTTCGTTAAGAAGGGCGGCCTTGCGAACCTGACCCGCTGGTACCTATACCTTGAGCAGAACCACCCCGAGATCCAAGGCGAGATCAAGAAGGCCGCTGCGGCGCAGAAGGCAAAGGTTGCTGCCGCTAGCAGGGCTGGCGGCAACTACAACCTCGCGCTTCAAGATGCCGACCAGGGGGTTGTGACTAGGTTCTTGCCTGAGCCATCGTGCGTTTTCCTACCATCCCAGTTTACCATCTTCCTTTCTTTTTATCCTGTTCCCTTTTACTTACAACAAGCACGCATGCAGTGGATACCTCCATATCGGACATGCCAAAGCAGCTCTTCTCAGCGATTACTTCGCCCACCAGGCCTACAAGGGCATCCTGCGACTTCGGCTTGACGACACCAATCCTTCAAAGGAGAAGGAGGAGTATCAGGATGCCATCATCGAAGATCTTGCCCTGATGGGCATCAAGGCCGACAAGTTCTCTTACACGTCGGACTACTTCCAGTACCTCTACGAGATGTGCCTGCGCCTCATCAACGAGGGGCACGCATACGCCGATGACACGGACCAAGAGACGATGAGGGAAGAGCGTGGCAAGGGCATTGCCTCGAAGCGCCGTGAGATGACTGTCGAGGAGACGTTGCGCATCTTCGAGGAGATGAAGAAGGGTTCCGACGAGGGAAAGCGGTTCTGCATCCGCGCGAAGCTGTCAGTCGACAACCCCAACAAGGCCATGCGCGACCCCGTCATCTACCGATGCAACGACGAGCCACACCACAGGACGGGAACCACTTGGAAGATGTACCCCATGTACGACTTTGCTTGCCCGGTCGTCGACAGCTTCGAGGGCGTGACGCATGCTTTGAGGTCCACCGAGTATACGGACAGGAATCCGCAGTACCAGTGGTTTCTCGACACGCTGAAGCTTCGCCAGGTTCACATGTGGGACTTTGCGCGCATGAACTTCATTCGGACATTCCTCTCCAAGCGCAAGCTGGCAAAGCTAGTTGATACTGGCCGTGTCTGGGGGTGGGATGACCCTCGTATGCCGACCGTACGGGGCGTGCGCCGCCGCGGCATGACAGTTGCTGCCCTCCGGGATTTCATTATCAAGCAGGGCCCGAGTCGAAACGTGACAAGCATGGACTGGACCTCATTCTGGGCCGCAAACAAGAAGGAGATCGACCCTATATCACCGCGCCACACGGCGCTGACTCAGAACGGTGCCGTGAAGGTCACCATCACCGGCGCCGAGGCCCCTGCATCGCCCCAGACTGTCGATAAGCCGAAGCATCCCAAGAACAAGGAGGTTGGACTGAAGCCGGTCACCTTCTCTTCCGAGATCCTGCTGGAGCAGGAGGATGTCGCCATGATGAAGGTCGGCGAGGAGATTACGCTGATGGCATGGGGCAACGCCATCGTCCGTGAAATCAAAGAGGGAACCCCTATCCCCAGTATTACTGTCGAGCTCAATCTGGCTGGCGATGTCAAGACAACTGAGAAGAAGGTCACATGGCTTTCAAGCCAAGGACAGGACCTTATACCTGCGGAGCTCTGGGACTTTGACTACCTCATCACCAAGGACAAGCTCGAGGAGGATGACGAGCTCGAGAAGTACCTCACACCCGTCACTGAGTTAATGGAACCCGCCTGGTGTGGCGCAGATGCCTCTTCACTCAAGAAGGACGACATCGTTCAGCTTGAGCGGAGAGGATACTACAGGGTGGACAAGGGGCTCAATGACTGGGAGAATGGAGAGGAAGGTGAGAAGGGCAAGAGGATCGTGTTCTTCTGTATTCCCACTGGCAAGTCCAAATAGACTTGAGTGAGTCGAGCCTATACGCCTTACGGAACACAGATCCTTGGGCTCCCTCACCGGCTGCCCACTGCCTTGGGGGCCATTGGTGACTTTGGGTCAGACATGACGGTGAAGGTGCCTGCTATCCAGGATTCGCCCGTCGGGCTGGAAGAGAACGATGATTTTTTCCAGCACTATCCCACCCAAGCAAAGGCACTGCCTGACTCTCCTCCCATAAATAGTATATTTACACTTTCTATGGTGATGTTCTCCCTGTCGCCCCCACCACGCTAGCCAGTTGTCTCCCAGATGTTCACGCGTTCCGGACCCCACGATCTTCAATTTTTTCCAGACCCCAACCCATAGACGGCCCCCAAGACATCTGACGTCAGACTGTAAGGCTGGACTGTTGGTGGCTCTGCATCGCTTTGGCTGGAGAGGAAGTCTCTATAAACCCTCCATCTCCCGACGCTATAGATTCTGCGCGGGGCTGGCTTCTTTTCGCTCTCGCAGTCGCTCTCCAGCCGACAGCGGAACAGAAGTACCAGCGGACAAAACGACGAAAAGTGTGGCCTTATGGCCAAACCTTCTATCCTATCGCCCCAATCCTGGCCCCTATTTCTCAATCCCTTTTCTCCTGTTTATTTTCCCTTTGGAGTCCCCCATTCCGTTTTGCCCTTGTATCCCCTCTCCCCTCAGGGGCTCACCCCGTTTCACCATCAACATCAAGCCTGGAGCCTCGCCGTCTGACCCTTGCACTTTCCGAACCAGACGCTTCCAGGACGAGGCTCACACCATGGTCCGCGAACCGACGGCCTACGAACAACTCGGCGTGGGCAAAACAGCATAGCCCCTGGCCTCGTCTGCAAAAAGGACCTTGCAGCGACGGCAATGTGCGCCCAAGCCGGGGTCCAGGGTGGAGCCTAGGGTAGGCGTGTGACAAGTGACGACGACTCTGGTCCTTGGCGCTTCTCTCCTTCCCGAGGTCCTCGACACCGAAACCCGTTCCCGGCCTAACCGGCCTGGTTCCCTTCTCATCGTTGGGGAGCCGCATGCTTCAGCACCCGACTCCACCACACTCCCTGGCCGCACTCTCGCTTCCACGGCTAACATGACCAAGGGAATATTCGTCGCCTTATTGCCTTTTCCTCGGACTCCTCGGTCACCATGCACGCTGCTGCAAGGGCAAGTCCCTCTAGGGACAAAGAGGAGAAGTTGCACACATTACACCGGCTCTGATTGACGGGTTTCGCCGAAGGGACGCACGCGACAAGCCACCGTTGCAATCGCAAAGGTCCTTTTTCAACTTCGAATACTGCGCGAAAGAATTTCTGCGCTTTCGCATCCCCACACACCTACAGCCCACAACACACCTCATGACCGGCTCATTTTCAATATCTTCGCCCGGCCGTGCCTGCTAGCTTCCCTCCATCGTTTCGAGGGAACGCGATGTCCCTCGGGGTTCCTCCTTGCCTCGCCGGCGCCTTAACGCATGGCCCTAAAACTGAGGTTGCGAGCGCGCGAAGGGAAAGGATCGCCAAAGGGGATGGAGGGATTGTTGCTAAGGGGTGAGAACGGGGCGAGCCTCGAATGGCGAACCACGGACTACACTCCGTTCGCCGCGCATGGAGGTACCGGAGACCTTTTAGCAACGCAACTTCAAAAAGATCCCCGGCGACCCCAGAGCTCGAGCGACGATGCCGAGAGTTGTCCTGCCTCCCCCGTCCGAAATACCGCCGCTTGATAGGCAAAGGACTGAGGTGCAAGCGTCAGATTCGACACCAATATGGAGTACTCACGAGCTCAGAAGCTGCCCGCCATTCCACTGGTAATTGGCGGCAGCGGATCCCGCTCTCAGTCGAATTCTCCGACGTCTTGCAAGTCTGCCTGCCCGTGAGTATGCACCCGCGGATAGAGGTAGTGAGAGGAATTGGCAGCAAACGAATCTTGATTAACCATGTCCTGTAACCGCTACCTACCTAGTTACGAGGAGCACGTGGTCACGGACCCCAATGTCTCGCGTATCATGTTGATGATTCTGCGGGACTTTGTGTACCGGGAAGCCGTGTACGTTCGCGCAGAGGACGAGCCGGCAAAGTTCAGTTGCCCCATCATGAAGTGCTACAAGGACTTCGACCAGCCAATGGGCCTGATCGGGCACCTGCTCGAATGCAAGCAGCTTCGGTTCGGCGAGTTCAACTGCCTCCGATGCAAGGCCTGGCACAGATACCCCATCACAGAGCGGGAATGGCAGAAATGGGAGGGCTGGCAGGCTGAGGCGCCCCCTGCCATCAGCTTCAAGAAGAGACTCTCGGAACTCTCTGACTCGATCGGTCGGGCAATCCGGAGTCCGAGGCGGAGCAGCGCCCCGTCCTCCCACGGCGGATCTCCGGGCACGGTCGTGAAGGACTGCTTGGCTCGGTCTGTCGCCGTGGAACCTGGTGTGTACGACAGGATGGGCCCGGGCCTACCGCAAGATTTGGAGGAGAAGTGGCCTGCATCCTCGGAATCTGCCCCCGAGCTCCGGGTGGTCCCGTGGAGCCCAAGTTGGATAGTGGCACCGGTTGAACTGCCGCTGTGCTACCCCCAAAACTCCTCTGGCAGTTTCCTGGGTGACCAGAACGGCAGCCCCTCCGGGGGCTCGTCCCAGAGCATGTCTGACATGCCGGGCTCTCCCTGTGGCTCTTCACCGTCGAGCCTCGGAAGTTCGCAAGTCACCGCTCACCAACTACAAATCTCTACTCAGCAAAGCCCGGTCCAATGCCTCAATGACATCGCGCAATCTACTGAAGGAATGCGCGTTGCTCAAGTCGCAAGGGAGCCTGTCTGGCCGCCGATGCCTACGCCCGGCTACTATGGCGGGGCAGCCTCAACTGTCAACCCATTCCTGCCGTATCCCGGTTTGCAGATACCAACTGCCGATTACAATTCGGTACCTGCCATCGGCCAGGCCCTGGAAACCAACAAGGTCAACACCCGGGATCCCCAAGACAGCTCCCCCTCCTCTTGGCTCCACAATCAGATGCTGTCACCACAGGAACTGGCCGACACTTCGCCACCGGAACTGGCCGACACCTCGCCACGACGGGAACTCCACGGCGACGATATGGGTGTGCCAGTAGAAGCCATAGTGGGCACATATTTCGGGGCCGGTGGCTCTTACCTGCTGGCTCCCGATCAGATGCCGTCACCACATGAACTGGTCGGCAACTACATGGCACAGGAACCCCACGGCGACTACATGAGTGTGCCACAAGACACCAAAGCAGCTATAAATGTCGGGGCCGCTGACCCTTACATGCCGGCTCCCGATCAGATCCCAGTCTATCAACGTCATGATCCTGCAGACAGAGCGAGTGATCACAACTGCGAGACATGCGGATGGCAACCGAGGAAGACCGGGAAGAGGAAGAACTTTCCAAACTATCTGCGCAAGCACAAGAATACCGTGCACTCGGGCCAGAGGTTTGGCTGCCCGAACCCCAGCTGCGGGAAGTCATACACGCGCCAAGACAACCTGGCCAAGCATGTCAGAGAATCCCACCCTAGAAGCCTTGGTGGCCCCAACGGGTTTCTCTCCTCCTTCCAGAAGCGGAGCGCGAATAAGCGACGCTCGAATAGATAGAACCCAAGTTGGCATGTTAGGCATGGTGGCCCTGCGCGGTGACAGCGGAGGGGCCCCAATGGTCCAGGGACACAAGAGATCGGCAATCGGGCTGAGAGGACAAGAGCACTGATGACACGGGCGTCTGATTTCAAGGAGGATTTCCTTGTTTCCTTGTGTCCTTTGTAGTTTCGTGGTTCCTTTTGGCTTGTTTCTTTGTCTTCTCTCGATAATAATGATGACTTGAAACGGTCCGTAATCCTCAATCAAACTACTTACATGGCCATTTTGCAGTATTTTCTGGCTGTCAATGTCCCCGTGGAACTTTGGGTGATCCTTATGATTCTACGGGCATTCCGGCTACCCAGTATCCGGTCAACCACCAGCGGCGGCGTGTATTGCCAAGAGTGCACGCAGAAGCTACACGTGGTAGTATTTCACTTCGTTTGGTGAGCGGCCAGGTCGAGTCTGCTAAAGCGCCAGAGATGGCATTCGAGCGAGTACTGACAATCAGCAGGCAGAAAGCTGGAGGGAATACGACTGACCCGAAGAAAGGAATGCCCAGAGAGGTACTAGGAGAAGGGAATGGGCGGGGGTGGGGAAAGGATTGTGAGTTCCCTGCATCCTCTCCTGTGCATCGAGCCGGTCACATGTCAGTTTGGAGGTGGCATCGGTACGGGACCTGTCAAGCGCGGCCAGAAGGGTGACAAAGGAAAGGAAGGGAAGGTGCCCAAAAAGGGAACAAACCCAGGAAAATCAAGCGCACGGGTCCTGGTGTTTCCATTTTGAGGATGGACGTGGGACAGCCTCCATCTATAGCAGTTCGCCAGTTCGCCCGCTTTCTCCCACGGACCGTAGGACATGCGGCTCATTGACGCCACCCCTGCTCGGTACGTAGAGCAACCCTCCTCGGAAGTGTACATCGGTGACAGGGCACGGGTGACTCGGCGTCAGGTTCAGCTGCTGATAAATATTCCCTCGAGGATGATGCGGCCTATCCGAGCCTTGAGTATCCTGAGACACGGAGGCGTCACGTCACGACGGGTACAGTACCGGGAGGTGTCGGCCCTCGTACCGAGCAACCTATTACATGCAGTTCATCCCCCATCCCCCGGCGGGGAACGACGGAATTAGGCAAAGCTAGGTGCCGTTGCTGTGCGGTGCCGACCTGCAAGCACCTTATCCAAGACGCGATTGCTAGCTGCCTGCACACCTACCTATTTTTGTCACCATTGCTCGGTCGAGATATTGGCATTATGGAACAAATAATTGTCACTTAATTCGGAGTGGCCGAAGGGGAACTATGCAGACGCAGCGAATGCCCCCTGGGAATCGCGCGTGATCCACGATTCCGAGCTAGTTTCTGCAAGTGATATGCCGGCTGGCCCAGACGGTTCTCACTCGAGGGCGGCTGTCCGAGGTGTAGTCTGGTCTCGGCAATGGGATGTTGTCGGCGGCGATGTTGAGGTGGCGCTTTAGTGCCAGGAGGATGATGCGGCTGCAAAAAAAAAAAAAAAAAAAAAAAAAAAAAAAAGCTGATGCCTGCCCGGTTGTGGCATGAAAGCACGTTAGACGAGCCTGAGAATTGACTAGAAAGCCCGGGTTAACGAACGAATCCGCTGCGGAATTGCCGGTGGCTTTCCAATGTGACCTAGGAAGCCTGATCTCTCCAGGATCCCGGCTGCCTTGGTACTGCAGTGAAGCACGGAAGGCGTGGTGGGGGGAGTTTCATTGACTGGTAAAAATGCCCTCGCCATCGTCTTGTGCGGTTTTTCTCGCGGCCTGCTGAGCAATGGCCTCATTCGCTGGGCGGGACTGGGTGCACACTGCACGGTACTTTTCAACCCCGGTAGATTCGCAGCGCCATGCAAGCCGCTACGTACGTACCTACCTAGGTACCTATGAGGTAGGTAAGTAGGAGGTAGGTAGGTACCTATGTAGGTAGGCAGGTGGGTACGGCGTGCGCCACGTTTTTTGGTGTTCATCATTCCTCGGATTTTCAGCTGGACAGGGCGTCGACTGCTCCCCGCAGGAAAAAAAAAAAGTCAACAAACGGAAGCAAAGAAAAACAAGAAAAGAAAAAGGCATCACATACGCCCTTTCAGAACCAGGTAGCGAGAGGCTACGGGATAATTACTATGTAGGGACTAGGACGTCCGTATTTGTCCCTTAAGGCGTCCAGACTATTATATTAGGCTGCCCCAAAGCAGAGGGCACTTTCCAGTTCGCCTTCGTGCGGACTTGTCCCTCCCCATCCAAATATGGCAGGCAGGCCGGATGCCCAGTTCGTCTCGTGTACGCCTACGAATCTGCGTCTATGAGCCTAACCATGGCGCTTCGTTGCTCGCCATATATATTGGAACGCTTTCCCGCCCTCTCTGCCCACCCTCCTGTCAGTCTTCCCTGGCCATCTTCTCTCGTGAAAGAGAACGAACATATCCATCTTCCCCTTTAACCACCACCGTCAGCTTGTCCGTCCAGCCTGTCTTTCCTCCGAATCGTAGCCATGGATTCCAATAGGTGAGTCTGCCCAGCCGACAGCCACTCAGCCGTACAATTAGCATCCAGTCAGAGGCTTATACATGCAATTGCCCTCAACCAGAACGCCCCGGCAAGCCACGCACCAACAGCAACTCAATCCGAACACGCTTGCCAGGCTTCCGTTCACCTCCAACGTCACAAACTACACCCGCCAAGATCAGAACTTCGAGAAAGTCCCTCTTGGGATAGCTACCAGAGCCAATCCCACTCGAGGCGTCCCAGCAAATGGCTCTGGGTACTACTACCCAGCCCAGATTGCAGCAAGGGACTTGAAGGACGACAGGTCAAAGACGTAGACCTTCTCGGCTTCCTCGAAGTCCACACATGTCGAGGCGCGGAGCCGATCAGTCGAAAGAGAAGGTTAACTGTAATGTCGAGGCGGATTCAAGTTGCATGGATATGATATGAGAAGGAGGCGTAATATTCTTGAGATACCCAGATAGTTGCGAAGTTTGACATTTGCTGTAGTCAATCTCATCTTTTGCAGCAGATTAGTTTTGATCTGTAAGCATGTCGTTGGTGATCAGATCATTTTATTCTCTTTCATGGCGCCGCCTGGCTAGGGGGCCAGGAGCCCCGACCCACCAAGCGGGTCCGATCCAATCGCCTAGGTACCGTACCTGCTAGACAAGGTACCTAGGTACAATTGTGAACGAATATAACGCAAATTGGTCTCTGCTTTTCACATACAAAATGGGGGATATCACTACACTGCAAACCGCATAATCTCTACGCAAATACAATTAAAGTGTTATCTACAAGTTAAACGTGTGCTGCTCAACACCCTATTCCTTTATACCTTTGGAATCTCTTTTTACCGAAATTATATGCAAGGCTTTCAAGTGGAAAGTGCAAGGTTTTTAACCGCTAAAGGTAGCGCAGTGACAGGGGGTAATTAGTGGCTGATCGGCTGTATTATAACGCCTTGCAGCGTTGAGGGCTACTGAACTTGATTCTGAGTTCAAAGGGTGAATTTGCGTTTTGTTTTTTTTTTTTTTTTTTTTTTTTTTTTTTTTTTTTTTTTGTGGTGCAGCCATTGTACTTCGGAAGGGCCCTTCCGCAACCAGGCTTCACGCCGTACTCTATTATGCCGGCCTGTACGCGCTGAAGTCAATGAAGATTCACCTACTCTGGGACTACACTCCCCTCTGCTTCACTGGCTTCTGGTTTTTTGCCCCTCTTCCCAAGCCCCGAACTCAAACTCCAGCCCTTGAGCGGCTGCCCCGGCCGGGCCTGAGCCATCCTGCCTGCATCGACCTTTTCGCCCTTCTCCAATGTCTTGGCGAGTAGCGGGCAAGACCCAGCAGTTGTGAACATGATCTTGATCATCCGGCCCGTCCCCGCCGCCCCGTGAGTCCGCAGCAACTTGACGAGCGCGTTGAGCACCGGCCTCCTCGTCGTGCCGTCTACTAGGTTTATCCTGTCAAACACGAGCACGAGCGTCGGCGGCGAGAGCGGCAGCATTGCGCGGACAAGCTCGAGAGCGGCGGCATGGCTGGCCGGGCTGCCGTCCAGGGCGCCAAACGCCTCTTCGCGCCTCAGTGAGGCGGAGGCAGGGCAGTCGAATTCGCCAGGCAGAAGATGCACCAGCTGCGCCGCCACCGAGTATAGGAGGGCTGTCGCTGTGGCCTCGCGCGCGGTGGGCGGTGGTCCTGCCGGCGATGGGCGGGGTTCACCAGGAACACCGCCGGGAGCCGAGGTGCCGCTGGGTAGCCGCAGCCTCGGCCTTCCGAAGAAGGACACACACGCGATGCCCGCCCCCAGAACGAGGCTCACGATGTGTTTTGCCGCGTTGGTCAGTTGCTCCTCGCAATGCGTGCTCACCGGTCCCTCGACCCAGACGACCTGCGACGACGGCACCCTCATCCAGCACTCGATCTTGGTCGCAACCTCTTGGGGGAGCATTGCGCCAGGGATCCTCGTCGGCGACCCCGCCCCTTGTCTGCTGGCTCCGGTACACTGATAATATGCGTCGATTGGGCCCGTTAGACTCTCGATATCCTCTCGCTTGAGCTTGATAGTTTGACAAATCGATTCTATGTTGGTTTCGGACACGTTAGCTGGAGTTGCCTCAAACCTTCACCGGCAATTGTTTCTTCGCCCGGCCGTGGTGCGGGCGGGTATCACGGGGCTTGCCTCGTTTGACTTCAGCGGCCTCACTGGATTCGACAGCGTCGTTTCCAACATTCTTATCCAGTGGCCGAGCCCCCATTACGCCGGGGTTGGCCCAGGCTATTGCCATCACGTTAACAGAGGCACCGGTCAGCGTCTTTGACTGCGCGTGGTTGAATCGAATGTCGAAGGGCTTGCGAGACGTACCGTAGTTAACCCGCTGCCCAGTTGCAAGGAGAGATTCCCTGGCCATGAGCCCTAGCTTAATCTGCGAAGAGAGCTCCTGGAGTCGCGCATCGATGTGATGCAGGGCCGCATCTCTCTGGTCGCTCGCCCTTTTAAGGGCCTGGACCTCGCCGAGGATACTGGAGACTCCAAGTTCTGTATGCTGGACCCGTCGCTGAGTTGTCTGCTCCGCATCGAGCTTGATGCGAACGACCACTTTCTTGATGCAGGCGGCGTTGTCATTCATTTTCGTCTCATATCTCTGGCTTAACGACGCCATGAACCGGTGGCCAGGGTTCTGGAACCATTCCATAGCCTGGCATAGGAAATCAAAAATGAGGACATAGAGTTCCATGACCAGATACCGCATCTCCCGGGTGTTGGATATCTGGTGGCTCTTCTTTACCGTCCGGATGTCCTGGTCAATCTCCTCCAAAATAAGCGCAAAGGTCTCGGCAATCCTTCTGTGGTTCGCTGAGATCTGTCATTAGAGGATAGTCTGCCGGTCAGCAGAAGTTGTGATCCAAGATGAAGATATCCATGTGCGGCCTGTGGGCTCGTGCTTCCCTTGACAATGGATGAAATCGTCCCGGTGATAAGGCTGGTGTACTTATCGTCGCTGGGTATGAGGCTGAACAGAAACGAATAGTCGTGAAGAGTGCCCACGAAGCTTTCTAGGCGATCCTTCGCCTTTGCGAACCCGGCTGTCTTCTTATCCGCCCATGCCTTTTGGGCTTCACTGACCGCTGTCCGGAGGGTGAGGACGGTAGGGGGATTCTGGGCCAAGTGGTCGACATCGCCAAGGTCGAAGTGTATGTAGAACTTCTTCCATGTCTCCCGGAGCCTCTGGCACTGCTGGTACAGCCGCACTGCATCCTCGTCGGCACCGCTAGCCGAGAAGAGGCCCGTCAGCCGACGCGACTCAACTGACAAGAAGCTCGCCACCAGAGAGTGCGGAATACTGACCTCTCTTCCGCGCGCGGCGACGTGATCCATGTTTTCCAGTCGATGATGGGCTTTTGGCGCGGCGCAGCCACGGTGCCATCGGCTCCAGTCTCATCTGGCTCCTGGGTTGCCACCCCACGCAACGCCCGGTTAAGCGGGTTTACGGGATCTTGCGCGGCAGCCAGGTCGCTGTATCTCTAGACGTGGGCCTGCACTTCTGGATCGTGACGATCTGTAGCCATGGCGGCGGCGGCTCGCCGAAATGACGATGACGAAGGAATGGGCGATGCGGCAGGCTTGTATATGGCTTACAGGGGACCTTATTTGCACCTGGCCTCCCTCCTGGCCCTGAGCGAGCCCGGTGACATTTGCCTGAGCTCTACATATCACATCGCAAGCAGCAATAGGATGGAGCCAACCAGGTCCTAGCCACCTTGGAGGAGGGGCCGACACGTCGGCATCCGTCGCGTGATAAGCTGCAGTGTCTGAGGAGAGGGAAGGCAGCGAATGAGAGGATTGAGCGAGATAATGGCTGCCTTCGCCGTGCAGATATTGGGCTGCAGAGGGCTGTGAGGGACAAAGCTTTCATCGCCCGCCAATCAGGGGTGGGAGGTGAGGGGAACCAGCAGCCCATCCCATGTCGCTCCTTCTTTTTTTCCGTTGTCTTTTTCCTCTGGCAATCAAGCGTCTCCATCTGCATCCTAACTACGACGAGACACACCCTGATTGCTTGTCAGCCCGAAAGAGCTGTCGCTCCAACACCATTTTCCATTATTTTACATTCCGTTTCCTTGATAGGGCACGGGGTTATTTGCGCAAGTCCACGTTCTAAGTCTCCAGCTCTACCGCACTGATGCCTGGCATGGCGCCTGTCGAGGACGGGGTGGCGGAGACCCCAGATTCTACGTCCGACCTTTCTTCCGAATCCTCTGAGGCTGGAGACGCTCCCGAATCCGCCGAGGCTGAAGATGTTGGCCTGACCTACCACGTCGAGATTGCAGACAGGGCCGGAAGACGCATCTCAAACCATGACTGGCCAGGAGAGTTCAACTTTGAGCGTGCATTGTCCGAGGCTCAGAGCAGGGGAGGGCAGCTTCCGGCCCGGAACTCCAAGTTCCGGCTCATCTCCATCGTCAACGTCAACACGAACGCGAAGTCCTCGGGCCGGAAGTACGAAGGTTACAAGTATCAATTCTCCGATATCGTACTGCGGCCGGGCATGGCCCCAGTTCTCGCCACTACTAAGCTCATTATCCAATCGATGCCGTTCGTGAACGTGCTGGAATCTTCTCTTATCTACGACCCCGGCTTTGAGCTGGACTCGGAGCGGCTTGAGATATTTGAGCCGTTCGCGCTGCTCGCTCACCATCTGGATAAACTCAAGGACAAGAAGCGAGAGCTAGACAAGCTCAACGAGTCCTTCCTCTCGAACGTCCCCCCGTCCCTGGATCGACATAAGCGTGCGGCAACGCGCGAGGCAGCCTCCGCCCTTGATGTCGTTCTTAAATTCATGGCGTGCACCCTAGAGGAGCGGATGGTCAAAGAACGGGAACTCCATGCGCGCGACATGCCCCTTTGCACCTTCCGCATGCTCTGGATGCTTTTTGTTCCGGGCAAGACAGTATATGTTAGGAGAGGCACCCAGGTATTTGCATCCGTGGTCCAGTCAGTTCTTCCGAAGGGTGACGGCTGTATTTCTGGCCAATCACATCTGCTGGGCCCGTACGAGCTCAAACTTTGGTATCTCGACTACGACGGCAATTCCCAGTCTGTGACACAGCACCCAACATGTGTTCAGATCTCACCTTTCATAGCTGAAAGAGAAATACTTTCTCTGGACATTGCCCCTTGCGATATTTGGGACAAGGTGGACGGGGGCAGGCTCCGAGCCAGGCTCGAAGCACTGGGGGAGAAATGGTTTGGCCTACTACCAGGACAGTATGGGCACTACGAAGGGGAGCTACATGACGGGCGCAGCCTCGCAGTTGGTTCCCAGCATTTCCCAACACACAAAATTCAGGCTTACATGCCCTTGCTAACACCGCTGCACTCCCGCTTCCAAGATATTCCGCGGGAAAGTGTTTATCGACCCGGTCTCATGCTATGAAGTTGGCGAAGCCAGGGTAGAGCGAAGGCCAGGTGGAGCCGGGAGGGCCATGTCGCCGTCAACGAGTTCATATACCTCCATCACTTCTGATTTTGTGAGAGGGAACCCCGCTGAGCATCCCCCTCGGCAAAAACCAAGGAACGCCGGCGCTCAGCGATGGCACAAGCTTGGCAACATCCCGCTGTCCGAAACAGAGGGATGAGCAAGAGTTGCGATCAGGAAACGTTGAAGCTTCGATACCTGCTTGTGATCAAACAGATCGAGGCCTTCGTCTTCAAGACCCGCGAATGGGGTAGGCCATGGAGTCCCCGAGCTCGGCATCCGTTCCTTCGCTGGGCGCACAGCTGACCTCGCCGTGATGGCATTGTCCTCATGAACAGACACAATAGACGTCGAGTTCTGTGAGAAGCCTAAGGCAAACCGGACGCCATTCGACCACCTCGTGATCCCCGAGACCCGCAAGAATATGATCCGGTCGCTCGTGTACCAGTACGCAGACAGGAAGACCAGGCCCTGGAGCGCCGACCACATTCGGAACAAGGGCGACGGCCAGATCTTCCTGCTGCACGGCAGCCCCGGGGTTGGCAAGACTTTTACGGCCGAGTGTATCGCCGAGCTCACTGGCAAGCCGCTCCTCGCCCTCACCTGCGCCGATATCGGCACAGACGAGGTCGAGATGGAGGCAAAGCTCGGCAAATGGCTTAAGCTGGGCCACAAGTGGGGGGCCATCATGCTGATCGACGAGGCCGACGTCCTCATGGAGAAGCGGCAGCATGCTGACCTTAAGAGAAACAGCCTGGTTTCTGGTGGGTTATATCGCGTCTTTTTCCTCGCATGCTTACTGACTACACCTGTAGCATTTTGGGGACATCTAGTTACTAACTGAACACGCTCGGGATTGTCTTGCAGTCTTCCTGCGAGAGATCGAGTACTACCGAGGCATTTTGTTCTTAACGACCAACAGTGAGTCCTGAGAAAACGCAAAAAGGAGGGGCAGGTGGCGGTCAGGCGGGAGGCAAGGATCAGTTTGTGTTTTATTAACAAGAAACCATACGTCTCACAGGAGTGGGTCAGTTCGACGACGCCTTCATCTCCAGAGTCCACGTCGCGATACATTACGACAACTTGAACAAGGCCGAGCGCGACAGGATCTGGAACCAGTTTTTCACCAAGCTGGAGGACGAAAAGGGGGACGAGATCAAGATTCTGCGGTCGGCAAGGAGCTACGTGCTCGAGGACCCTAGTGTTGCGAGGGTTCCATGGAATGGGCGCGAGATCCGAAACGGTAACACATGGCTTCCCTTCGCTCATAGCAGTTGGCTTTTGTTTACCGAGCCAGACTGACAAAAATGTTTGTTTTTTTCCCTCCAGCTTTCCAAACTGCCGTTGCCCTGGCCGAGTATCGGTTCCTAGCAATTCCCGCTCAGGGGAAGGCAGACGGTGACAGGGCGGAGCTACGAGCCGAGGATCTCAAGCAGGTCTGCGAGATGACCCAGGCGTTCAAGAAGTACTTGACCGAGGTCCACGACGACTACGACGAGTTCGGGCGGGCGGCGCTGAACAAGCTGCGGAGGGACAGTGTCGACGACCGCCAGGAGTGAACGGCCGGGGCTTTCGCCGCATTCCACCCCTGGCGCGACCGTCGACAGCACCTGGGTAGCCAGGGGCGTCAGCGGCAGCTCGATCAGCGCGAGCCGTTTCTCTGACCTCCTCTTCGCCATCGAGCAACGACTGCCCCCTCCTGTTCTGGCGGGACGACCTCCATTTGCTGGCCCTGCTGGTGCTGGACGAGTCTCATGCCAGACGGCCTCGCGCCGCTGCCCACATCCAAAGAACACGCCGAGGAGCCCGGGAACCAAGGTTCAAAGTGGCAGGATCCGCAAGTCTTTT